>CAUYQU010099525.1:0-18060 GCA_963574635.1 Cheracebus regulus
CGACTCGAGCTGCCCCATTTTACTCCAGATGAAATATCCTAGCAACTTGTATGTACAAAACTTATATGAAACTCAGAAACGTGAAACTTAGAAACTTTTCTCAATATTTATAATGAAAGAGAAGACAAAGAGCAAAGAAGGAAGAAAAAATCAAACTTATCCAAGCTTACTGCTGCAGCCTCACTTCTTAGCGTTACCAAAATCCCCAATGTCCAGGTCCCTTTGTGGTCGCCACCTAAAGAGGGCACATCTGCCAGGAGCTCTCGACCCGCAAGAGGATTCCAACCTGGATAGGGGGAGTGCGTGGAAGACAAAGAATGACAGAAAGCAGGGTCCAGAGGGTTGAGAAGCCGATGCCTCACCAAGTTTATTCATGCTCAGGGTCAGTTTATATACGTTTCTTAGGTATGTGCCTATGTGATACAAAGGGGAACATAAAGTCTTAAAGTAGAAAAACAAGTTATGACATCGCAGAATAAGGACAATGGAAGGGTCAGCTTACACAATCCACCAAAGCAGGTGGTAACACTATCTCATCAGAGGGTAAGTCATTTATCTTCTGGAAAAGTAAGCAAAGTCATAACCATGTCTTTGTAGAAAACTCAATTATTGTACACAATACATCTCGTGACTGCATGACCATCTGGTAATCGCCCACAAAGTTTATCTTTAACCTAAGTCTCTTTCTGTTCCTGCTTTCCCATAGCTCAACTTCCCTCAACTGGAGACAATGTGTCTGGGCTCAAGCCCTCCATATGGTGGAGCCCAATTTACCGGGGGGGGGGCTCACATGGAAGCGTTCCCCACAGGGAAGGATATATTTCATGATCTTTATAAAATAAAATGGACACAATGCAGAAAAGTACAAAAGGAAATGAAGACCATGTGCAATCAGATCACCTAGAGATGGCCACAGTAAGCATTTCATGTGCACACTCACAATCTTTTTCTCTGTGGCTGCTTGTGCCCTCCACAGCACATACATAGTCCACCCCATACACACAACATTGAGATCCCATTGTTAGTATGGCCTGGTGACCTTTTCCCCTTAATAGATCATGAACAAGCCCTTTTGTAATTTCACAGTCTCCTTATGAGTATTAACATCTACATAGTATTCCACTGTACAGCCACACCAGCATTTACCTAACATTCCCAGATTACTGAACATTGAGTTACAATAATGGTGCAGTGAATAATCTGTACATAAGAAGCTTTGTTTACGTCTCTGATAACTTCCTTAAGGTAAATTTCTGTAAGTAGAATGGGTATATCTGAGTATATTTCACACACTAAAGTTCTTTTTAATTAATAGACTTTTTTCTAGAACCATTTTAGGTTCACCCACAGTGTGCTGCATTTGTTACAATTGATTACCTATATGGACACATCATCATCACCCCAAGTTCATACTTTACAATAGGATTCACTCTTGGTATTGTACTTTCTATGATTTGGACAAGTGTATAATGACATGTGTTTTCCAGTATAGAATTACACAGAGTAGTTTCACTGTCCCCAAAGTCCTTGGTTACCCACATTTTAAAGGAAAGTTTAATATTACTTAAGAGTGGTCCAATTCATACTCTACCAGTGTGTATGAAAGTTTACCCCAGAACTATTCTAACACTAAGAATTTGACATGATTTGGATCTGTGTCCTCACCCAAATCTTATGTTGAAATGTAATCCCCAGTGCTGGAGATGGGGCCTGGTGGGAGGGGACTGGATCATCAGGGTGGTTTCTTATGAAGGGTTTGGCACCGCCCTCCTTGGTGTTGTCATCATGGGAGTGAGTTCTCTCGAGATCTGCTTGTTTGAAGGTGTGGGACACCTCCCTGCCCTCTCTCTTGCTCCTGCTCTGGCCATGTAAGATATGCCAGCTTCCCCTTTGCCATCTGCCATGATTGTAAGTTTCCTGAGGCCTCCCCAGAAGCAGAAGCCACTGTTTTCTTTGCAACCTGCAGAACCATGAGCCAATTAAATCTCTTTTCTTTGTAAATTACCCCATCTCGGGTGTTTCTTTATAGCAGTGCAAGAACAGACTAATACAGAATTATGAGAAAAAAATCTGATAGCTGAATGATGATATCTCATTTTGATCTTTTAATGAGTTTTAGTGAGTCATGTAGTTATTGGTTATTTGAATTCTACAAAATGTTCATACTCTCTGCCTGTTTTAAAGTTGAGTGTTTATTTTTTCTTATTGATTTATACAAGATATTTATATTATCCATTTTCATGTATGTTACAATGATTTTTTTCCTTGTTCAGAGACTGTCTTTTACATTCTATATTTAATGGTTGTGTTTTGTTGGCTTTTTAACATATTTCTTACACAATTAAATCTGTTGAAAATTAGTTAGTCCTGATTATTTGAAACTATAATTTATAAATGGTGATTTTAAAAAGGAAATGCAGATCACCAATACAAATAAAAAGGGCATACCATCACAACTTCAGAAATCCAACATAAAACAATAATATACCGTTTTTAACCTATTGTATTAGCAAAGATTAAAAGCCTTGATAATCTGACTTGTTGATGAAAACATATGAAAATAAACACTTCTATACTCTGCTGGTGGATGTGTAAATTCAGCAACTTCTTTGGAGGGCCATTTGTCAATATCCATTCCTATTTAGAATTCAGAGACCCTTTAACCCAGCAATTTCTCTTCTGGTCATTTAGCCTATATTTATTCTAGTAGAAATGTGCAAAGATATATGTACAGGAAGTTTATGATAGAATTACTTGTAATAGAAGAAAGGTAAAAACCCAACCTGTATTATTTATTTATTCAACAGACATTGATGTAGTGCTTACTATGTACTAAACATCATTCTAAGCATTTTACAAATATAAACTGATTAAATCTTCCTAGAAATCCTGTACCAGTTGGATACACAAGTTTCAGAAACTGTGATTCCAACTAGCTTAAGAAAATAGTAAAGTTAGTTTCTCATATAACCCTAAGTCCAGAGGTTAGAAGCTCAGAAGTGGTGTGGGAAACAACTCAAAGCTGCCCTCAAGGAGCTAGGTCTTTCCTGGCTCAGCTCTGCCATTTCTGGTATCAGCACCTCTTCTCAGGGTTGCAAGATGGCTGCACATTTCCTGGGGTCTCTCTAGAGGGGAGATGAAGGAGACAGAAGGCAGAGCATAACTCCTCTCTGCTATCTATGTATGCACTCTAAGCCCTAATCTTCAATCTAATTGATAAGTTTGGGTTAGGTATACATTCCCAGACAACAACTATCACCTGGGTAAATACTGGTTCTGCAGTGCTTAAGTTAATCAGTCTTCCCTTCTGGAGCTAGGGGAAGGGATAAATAATTTAATAAACTTAGAATGGAGGTTTGAATGGAAAGAAGGAAGAGATTATCTTAGAAAGGCAACTAATCGTGCTCATCTCACAACCTCAATGTCCATAAGGAGTTGATTAAATATATTCATGGTGCATTCATTAAATGGAAATTTGTATACTATTGAAAAGAACAAGGTAATCTATATATGGTAACATGGAAAAATCTCAGCTGTATTGTCTTAGTCCATGTGTGCTACTATAAAGAAATACCTGGGGCTAGGTAATTTATAAAGAAAGGGGTTTATTTGGCTCACGATTCTGCAGGCTGTACAGGAAGCATGGCACCAGCATCTGCTTCTGGTGAGGACCTCAGGAAGCTTCCAGTCATGGTGAGGGGGAGGGGAACAGGCATCACACGGTAAGAGAGGGAGGAAGGAAGAAAGACAGGGAAGGGGCTCCACATTCTTTTAAACACCCAGCTCCTGCAAAAACTAATAGGGTGAGAACTAACTCATTACCATTGGGTTGGCACCAAGCTATTCTTGAGAGAGCCACCTATGACCCAGACACCTTCCACTAGCCCCTACCTCCAACATTGGAGATCAGATTTCAACATGAGATTTGCAGGAGACAAATATCCAAACTATATCATATATTAACTTTTTTTGAGACAGAGTCTCACTCTGTCACCCAGGCTAGAGTGCAGTGGCGTGATTTCAGCTCACTGCAACCTCCACCCCCTGGGTTCAGGAGATTCTCCTGTCTCAACCTCCTGAGTAGCTGTGACCACAAGCATGTGACACTATCCCTGGCTACTTTTTGTATTTTTAGAAAAGATGGGGATCTCACCATGTTTCCCAGTCTGGTCTCAAACTCCTGACCTCAAGTTATCTGCTTGCCTCTGCCTCCCAAAATGCTGAGATTATGGTGTGAGCCACCATGCTCAGCCAATTTTTTTTTTTAAGTAAAAAAATATTGGCTATTATATGCTTTCATCTGGTAGAAATAGAGAAATAAATCAATTATGCTTGGATACATGTAGGAAATTACTGAAAGAATACTTCTAAGGAGTGAAATGAAAATGGGAAAGAAGTAGGGAAATTATGATGAGCAAATTTTGGGTTAAGAAAGCATTTTGGATTTCAAAAAAAGTTTTCTTGGAATGTGTGGTAGGCAGAATAACGATCTCCTATGATATCCATGTCCTAATCCCCAGAACCTGTGAATATGTTACTTTATGTGGCAAAAGAAATGTGATTAAAGTAAGGATCTTGAGATAGGGAGTTATGTAATCATAGGGGTCCTTATGAGAGGAAGGCAGGAGGATTAGAGAGCAAGATGTGATGAGAGAAGCAGTGGTCAGACTCAGAGGGAGATGGGATGATGAGGATATATTGCTGGCTTTGAAGAGGAGGATGGGGCCAGAAGAAGAGTGAAAAGATGCTGGAGGTCTCTGAAGGCTGGAAAAGGCAAGGAAATGGATTCTTCCCTGGAGCCTCCAGAAAGAACACACACCTGAAAAGATCTTGATTTTAGCCCAATAAAACCCATTTTTGGCTTCTGACCTCAAAGCTGTAAGTTAATAAATTTGTGTTGTTCTAAATCACTAGATTTGTACTAATTTGTTACAGCAGCAAAAAGCAATGAATGCAGAAAAGAGATTTTCATTTTTGCTCTGCTGAATTAATTTTAAGTTGAAAATTTAGGGCTGGAGAAAGTATATTACTTGCCGCTGAAGTCCTGCTATCAAATATACATAAAACACTTTTAATAGTTGCGTAGAGCAAGTTAGCTAAGTGCAGCTTTGTATCATATATGCATAATAATGGTTGCTGGGAAATATGAGAGTTGGACTTAGACATACTTGGCTTCTCCTTCTGCCTTTACTTTTACTATCTTTGTGACCTTGGGTTGGTAATTTGTGAGAACTCAGTGAATTAATGTATTGTTTTAAAATGTACCTGGGGTTTGAGTTTTATTCAGGTATATGAGGCCAACAAATCAGGAGACAACTGCCATTGAAAAGATAGTTTATTACTCACAGTTCCCAAGAGGAAGAGCCACACCCATGCAGGGTCATAGGAAGGAAGTGCCTGGTCAAGTCATGAACTCAGGAGAGAGTCCAGGCTGGAGAGCAAGCTGTCACCTAAGAACATTCACGCTTGGAAAGGAAAAGGAGGAAGAGGCATTGTTGTAACCTGGATTCTCTAGCAGAGCCTATGATATATTGAGAGTGTATTCTTAGGAGAAAATGGTAAGGGAGTCCAGGGAGGGGAGAGAAAGAAGCTACATGAGAACATCATGTCAGATAAAGTCTAGATTTAGCTTTATCCCAGCACTTTGGGAGGTAGAGGTGGAGGAATTGCTTGAGCTCAGAAACTCAAGACCAATCTGGGCAACATAGTGAGACCTTGTCTCTACAAAAAACATTTGAAAAATTAGCTGAGCATGGTGGTGCACACCTGTAGTCCCAGCTACTGGGGAGGCTGAGGCAGAAGGACCACTTGAGCCCAGGAGTTTGAGACTGCAGTGAGCCATGATGGTGCCACTACACTCCAGCTTGGGCAACAGGAGAGGTGGTTTTGATGGCTTGGGGGCAAGCCTCTGGAGAAGGTCACAAGTGCAAACCATTAGCCACAGCAGCCAAAGAAGCTGGGAAATGGACGCACCAAGCAAGCTGGTTAAAGGGCCCCCAGGGCATTGGCAGAACATGATAGCACTTGCTATAAGCCACCCCTTGCCCCACTCAGATCCTCCTACTTCTCACCTGTGGAGCCCACATCCTACCACAGCACTTTGCTGGTTGCTTCAGACTCTGGGAAAACTCACCAGATGTGAGTTAAGGAGCAAGCTACAGTCCCACCGGAGCAGTTGGTCCCAAGGCTGCTACTGATGCTTGTCATTCCCCACTTCCACCACCATTCTAGATGTCACTTGCCTGTCGCTCTCACTGCTGTCAGGGAGACAGATCTCTAACAACCTTTCCTGCCATCAGCTCTGGTCTGCAGGAAAACAATGTACTGAGCCTTGCAATAGTACTCACTTCCTTCTCACCAGCAGTGTCTCAGTTTTCTTGTTGTTTTTTTTTTTGTTTAAGATGGGGTTTCACCATGATGGCCAGGCTGGTCTTGAACTCCTGACCTCAGGTGATCCACCCACCTTGGCCTCCCAAAGTGCTAGGATTACAGGCATGAGCCACCGCGCCCTGCCGTTTGTTTGTTTGTTTGTTTGTTTTTTTAACAGGGTCTTTCTCTGTCACCAAGGATGGAGTGCAGTGGTGCCATTGCAGCTTACTGCAGCCTCAAATTCCTGGGCTCAAGCAATCCTCCCAAGTAGTTAGGACTACAGGTGTGCACTACCACACCTGGTTAATTTTTTTAAATGTTTTTGTAGAGACAGGCTCTGGCTACGTTGCCCAGGCTGGTCTCAAACTCCACGGCTCAAGTGATCCCCCTGCCTAGCCTCCTCAAGTGCTGCGATTACAGGCATGAGCCACCACACCTGGCCTGTCTGAATTTTCTTTCTAGTGCTGCATAAGAAATGAACACACACTAGCACTTGAAACAATGCACATTTTTTATCTCACAGTTTCCAACAGTTTCTGGTCAGAAGTCTGAACGCAGTGTGGCTGGGTTCTCTGTTCAGGGTCTCACCAGGTTACAATCAAGGTGTCAGCAGGATGAGTTCTCTTCCAAGGGGGTCACCTTCCAAGCCTCTTTCTCTGCCAATGCCCTGGGGGTCCTTTGACAGGGGGTCCTCTTCCAAGCTCCCTGAGTGTTGACAGAATTTGGGTCCTTATGGTTGTAGGACTGAGGTCCCAGTCTCCTGCTAGCTGTCAGCTGCTGCTGGAAGTTTGGGCCAGGAAGTAGGTTGCTACTGTAACAAATACCTAAAAATGTGGATGTGGCTTTGGAACTGGGTCATAGGTGGAGGCTGGAAGAGCTCTGAAGTGCCTGCAGAAGCACATTCCTAGATTATCTTGACAAGGCTGTTGGTAGAAAGAAGGCTGGTACAAGTGCTTCTGGTGAGGACTTAGGCAGAAATAAGGAATTCATTATTGCATGCTGGAGGAAGGGTGATCTTAGTTATATAGTTGAAAAGAAATTGGGACTGTGGCACCCCAGTGGCCTTGGCATACCAGAGGCCATAGCACCCCAGACTGTTCCACCTGCCACCAGTGCTGGGTCCTCACTATTGGTGAGCTAGTGGGTGACACAATGTGAGAGTCCTACGTCTAGAGTCTACTTCTAGAATTACTCCTGATATCAAACACTTTAAGTCTGGTTCCTTAGAAGCAGAGCCCAGGATAGGGATTTTTAAAAACAAGAATACCCATTACTGGCAAAAATGAAACTTGAATTCTATTCTCTGTTAATGGTTTAGATTGCTTTGGAAGCAACTTTACAATGTATATGAGTTTGTACCCTTAAATTTAATTGAATAATTCCATTTCTGGAACTGTATCTTATGGTAATCATAGGAAATTAACACAAAAATGTTAATTTAGTAGTTATTTATTGTGAAAAATGGAAGACAACCAAATTGTTCAGTAATTGAATGTTCAGTGATAAAATATTGAATTATTTACACCTTGTTTCGTTCCAAAGTGTGCTTCAATAGATTCTAGTCACTCACTAGTATATTAGGTGATAATGGCAGTAATAAACATGCTCGTGTTGTAATTGCAGGAGAGTGAACCAATCCACAGACTTGGGGGGAGACAGAAATATTGATTTCCTATGTTCTTAAATGAAATTAAATCCAAAGGCAGACTTCATCTCCCTGGACTAGCAGGAAATTTCATCCCAGGCATAATCTATTCCTCCCTCACCTTTTTCGAGTTCAGTAAATTATGTCCCCACCACATAGCTGTTTAAATCTAAACTCAAGTCACATTCCTGGATTGCCATCTCTTCCTCTGCCTCCCACTTCAGACGCAGGATCAGCAGGTGCACACCCGCTAAGCACACTGGCAGTCTGTTTGTCCTCCGAGTCCCAACCTACCCATCCCCTTTACCACCCTGGACTGGTCCCTAACTGGCCTTCCTGAAGCCCCTCTTGCTTCACCCACTCCCCTGAAGCCTTTGAAGAGCATCCAGAATGATCTGTTAGAAGAGTCCGGCAGGGCACCCTGTGTTTCTGCCCACGTCCCCCCTCCAGTCGCCCGTTACTCGAGGCACGTCCCACCTCCCATCCCAGCGGGTGAAGCCCTCCTGGCTCTGGTGCTGTGACCTCCCCCTCCCCTCTCCCTGCCCTCTCTGCAGGAGCCCCCATTTTGTTCTACAAGCTTTCCGAACTCGGCCATGCCTGAGCCCTGTACCAGCTGCCCCCTGCCTGGGATGGCCTCCCTCGGGATCATTTCATGGCCAGCTCTTTGTCCTGAGAGACATTTCTGCCGAGATCACACCTGTCACTTCACCTGATCTTGATTCTTGGCAGGGCACTCAGAACATGCTAGGTTTCTTTTTCACGCATTCATTCCCCATCTCCCCTACTAGATTATAAGCTCAAGGAGAAAGGGGGCCCTCGTCCACCTCGTGACCACTGAATTCCTGATACCTACAGTGGTCCTGACACACATCACCAGGAAATGACTCTTGGATAAATATTTCCCTCCAATACGCTCAGAGTCCCAGCCAGCTCTGTCTGTCCCTTCTGGCCCAAGTGCTTTAGAACCTCTCTGTGATGCCTGAGGCTGAGGGAGCCTTGAGGAGGCAGGAAGGCCCCTGGCTACTCTCCAGCCTCCCTATGTGCCCTGGGTGAGCCAGCTCATTCCCCGAGGTGACATCCTCTCCCCAGGAGCTGCCCCTGAGCAGGATGGGGTGCCCTCCTCACCCTCACCCCATACTCCCTGCGCCCTTCAGGCTGGGCAGGGCTTCAGTTCTCCCACCAAGGCCCAAGGCCTGGGCTCTTCCTTGGCATTCGAAGAATTCAGCAGAAGCTACGCAAAAGTGTCTGGGGCCAGCGATTGCTCCCTTATTTAAATATCCGTAGTGTTTAAGCAGCTCTCAGTTTTCCTCTGGGAAAATCTTTGAAGTTGAGAGTTGGAATACAAAAAGAATAGGGGAAACCCAAATTATCCTGCCACACAGTGTAGGGTGAAAACCACCAAATGCAAAATTGTAGGAAGTGATTAATTATAATGCTTTTTTTGAATGCATACACAAAACACTCAGAGAAAGTAAAAGAAAGTATTATCCATATTTGTTTTGAAAGAGCTGTCACTATGGGCAATAGTGACTCTTCAACTTTCACTGTATTTTATGTAATTAGAGTATGTTCCTTTTGTAAATCTTTAAAAGTTTTAAAATTGTGCTTAAAATTTTTCTAACCAAGAATTTCTCATCTGATAATTTATTATTTGAATATATTCAAATATGCATGCAGATTTCGTTTCAAGAATGATTATTAAATAGTTTTGCATGATAGTGAAAAAGGTAAAAGCAAACTAAACATCAAGGAGATCTCAACCATGGTGAAATATAGGCAGGCATTAAAAAGTCTGGTTGTAGAAGAATACACCACGTTATGGAAAAACGTTCGCTATACCGATAGGTTCAAAAAGGGTTGTAAAACAGAACATGAGCTCATTTTTGTAACTATATATAAATACTTAGAGAAAAAGCGTTTCAGAGTGTAAAGCCAAAGTTAGCCTTCATTATTGCTCAAAGGAGGTATTGCAGGTGATATTAATTTTATTCTTTGTACTTATCTCCATTTTTTCCCTCACTTTTTTTTTTCCAAGACGGAGTTTCACTCTTGTCGCCCAGGCTAGAGTGCGCTGACATGATCTCGGCTCACGGCAACCTCCGCCTCCTGGGTTCAAGTGATTCTCCTGTCTCAGCCTCCCCGGTAGCTGGGATTACAGGGGTCTGCCACCGCATCTGGCTAATTTTTGTGTATTTAGTAGAGTTGGAGTATCACCCTGTTAGCCAGGCTGGTCCTGAATTACTGACCTCAGATGGTCTGCCCATCTCAGCTTCCCAAAGTGCTGGGGTTACAGGCACAAGCCACCATGCCGGGCCCTTCCCCCACTTTTTTAAAACAATGAATTGGAAGGGTAATTAGGTATTACCCTTCCAATATGGAAAAGACAGCGATAGAGGTTTTGCATATACAGAGTATTTAGGCAGTTGGCCCTTGAACAACACGGGAGTTAGGGGTGCCAACCCTGTCCCCCCCACAGTCTACTCAACAATCTGAGTATAACTTGACTTCCCGAAAACTTGGCTCCTAAGAGCCTGTGTTGACCAGAAGCCTTGCTGATAACATAGTCGATCCATACACATTTTGTATGCTGTATATATCATATACTATATTCTTATAGTAAAGTAAGCTGGATATACTATTAAGAAAATCATAAGGAAGAGAAAAATATATTTACTATTCATTACATGGAAGTGGATCATCATGAAGGTCTCATCCTCATCCTCTCCTTCACATTGGTTGGGCTGAGGAGGAGGAGGAAGAGGAGGAGTGGCAGGGAAGGGAAGGGTGGAGGAGGCGGATGGGGAGGCAGGCACACTCGGTGTAACTTGCACTGGAAAAAGCCATGTATAAGTGGAGCGGCACAGTTCAAACCTATGTTGCTCAAGGGTCAGCTGCACATGTACATACATTTTTTACAGACCTTCACGATAGCCTGCTGCTGTGTAGGAAAGCCATGTCTCTGGGCAGAAGCACCCAGTAAGGCAGGGGAGGGAGGAAGGTTCATAGACTGGACAAGCCCAGGACTCGGTGGCCCACTTGGCTTCCTGGTACCTAGTGACTGGAAGTCGTGACAGTTGGTGACAGTTACCTTTCTCTTCTGGTTCCTCTGTTTGGATGCTTTATGAGAGCACATGATGTTTAACAAGTATTTATTAAGCAGTTACTATGTGCCAAGCACTGCATCTGAGCTTTGGACAGATGAGGGACTGAAGAAGTGGCCCCATCCACAGATCATGACAAGCCAGCCCTTTGGGATTGGCTGACCCTCATGCAGAGTGAGTAGCACGTGGTAGGCATAAGAGCTAGTGCAGAAGCAGGAAGCTCGATGGGCGATTCTCAAAACAGGGGTAAGAACTGAGTTAGGTGCTGTAAAAGATAGAGAAGTTCTTCAAAGTTTTCATTTTAAACACTAAAGAATAGCCATTCCAGATACTAAAACTCCCTGCTCGCTGTTAGTTCCATACTGTAACCTCGCTGGCCGCTGTAGATTATGCAGGCGTGTCTGCAGAAGCCAGGGCAAGCCCAGGTCATAGTCTATGCCAATCCTTATTTGGAAACCCCTCCTGATCATCTCATGACTAGCTTCCCCTTTTTCTTTGTTCTCTCCCCACTTGCCTATTTAGGAAAGTTTTAAGTTACTAGTCAGTTGGGTCTTGCAATATGAGGTCCCGTTTCAGTCAATGGGAACTGGACACAGCAGTAGGGTGACTGTGTCAGGTTATAAATATTCCTGTCGCCTTGGTTCAGTGTGCTCTCATGGCAAGATTGCTGGCAATGGCTCCCTTTCTGCAGAAAGTACAACTGACCTTGCTGAACGATCCATAGTCTGTGTTGATTTCTTTGCGACACTGAGAACCCTGAGAACCCGTTTCCAACAGGTGCTCTGGAGTTCAATCTTACGTGAACATTTTGACAAAGTAAAGTGCATGGTCTTGTTTGGCCCTCTCTGTAAATCGCTCAGAGCACAGACTTTGTGTGCAGAGGCCTGGGTTTGTTTGTACACCTGTTCGCTCTGAGACTCAGACACATTGCTTGACCTCCGCATGTTCTGTTTCTGCTTCCATAAAAGGGATCAGTGCTACCTACATCAGAGCTGCTTCGACGTGTACATTGAATGAGGTGGATTGTGTGAAGTGCTGGCAGCTTTATTATTTATAGAGCGTCACAAGATGATGACAGTGGCATGACCATCTAGGGGTGTCCCCAGAGACCTGCTCTGAACACAGGTGGTGACTGTGCAGGTGCAGGGGCTGGCCCACCGAAGTTGTGGTTCTCAGCCTAGCCACCTTGGTCCACTGGGAGACAGGAAGGTGCATTTGACTTCAGGTCTCTGAGATCACTTTGAACTTGGCCTCCTGGAGGGAAGGCAGATAACTAATGACCTCCTGCAGGGAAGCGGGGCCACTGAACTGGCCAGGGAAACAGAGCAGGAAACGCCACCCTCTCCCTGGCGTGGCGAGACCTGAAGGCCTGTTTACAGGCTGACGTCAGTGTGTGCCGCTTTCCCCTCGGGGCGTTCTCGGCTCTTCTGTGAATTATAGCCTTCTGAGTTGCTGAGCCCAAGAGATAAGGGCCTGTGGTTGCCTCCCAGCCTCTTCCAGACTCACCAGGGGACATGCCCTGGCTCAGATGCGGCCGGGCTCCCAGACTACCAGCTGAAGGCTTGTACTCTCTGGCCCTTCTTCTGTCTTTTTGTGTCCCAGGCTACCGTCTCCCTGCTTACAGCCCTAACTGCCTAATGGGGTGTGTGAGTGTTCGTGTTATGCACACATCATTAGCTGGGATTTTCTGCCAAGTGATGCCCTGTTGATACAACCTTTGGCACCTTGTTTCCCTCCCACTGTCTGTGATTTTCTTGAGCTGTGTTTGACCAAGTTTTCAATGTGTGGTGTATATGGGAAGAACATGAGCCATGAAAAGGCCAAACTTAGACTTGGAACCAGGCTTTGCTGTGTGACCCAAGGACATGGCTTAACTTCTGCACCTCATGTTCCCCACCTGCAAAACAGTGGAACAGTGCCTGCCACAAAGGCTGGCAGAGAGGATTACAAGAGTCGATAGGGACACACATAGGACACACCTAGGGTGGTGCCTGGCATATGGTGGGTGCTTAATAAATGCTCTTTACTATCTAGTGAGTTTCACAAGACCCTTTAGAAGTTGCTATTTAAGATTTCACCTTGGATCAAACCTTCTATCAAGAAAACTAAGAAAAGTTTGTCTTTTCCTGATAAGAGCTATGTTACTGAAGCAGAAATGAGTGGCAGAGCTGGGCAGTTCCTCAGGGAAGCCCGAGGCTAAGTCTGTGCCCGAGTCCATGCCCCTTCCTCTCTCCACCCTGTGGAGGGGGTCTGGTGCCTCATCAACATCCAAACTGCTGGCTTTGGTGGTGCAGACAGACAGGATCTGGCAGAGCACTCAGGCAAGCTTCCCACTTGCTGAGCCGAATCATTCTCTTTGGTTACACCCCAGGCAATGCCAAGTCAACAACTTCAGGGACCCACACAGAACAATTAAAATGATCCTAGGCAGCTGCCTGCCAAGTGAAGTGATTCCTGCTAAACTCTGGATTAGCATCCACTAAAGTGTGTTCCGTCGAACATGGGATGGAAGGTAGGTAAATAAGAGCCATGAGGAGGAAAGGATGCATGCTAAGGGCACTCAGGGGATTTGAGGCCAGGTTACGCTGAGCAGGTTTCTTTCCTGCACTCCTTCTCAGGCCTCGGCGTTCAATGCCTTGTCAGTCTCTCCATGGGCTATACTTACAGTGTTTCCCAAACACGCCTGCCTGTACAGCTCCTTTCTTCAGGAACTCCTATTAACACATCGCAGAACTAGGATTCCTCTGGGAAACGTTTCTAGAAATATTACTGGGTTTAAAAAATAACTTTATTGAAGGATATTTTGCATATCATTTAATTCATTTGTTTCAAGTGTAGAATTCAATGATTTTTAGAAAATTATACTGAGTTGTACAATCGCTGCTCTAAATCAGTTTTAGGACATTTTCATTGCACCCTTGAAATCCCTGTGCCCATCAACTGTGAACCCCTGTCCCCACTCCCTACCCTAGGCAGCCACTCATCGTATCCATCTCTATAGATATGCCTTGAGAAAAATTGCTTTTTTTTGAGGGGATGGTAAGATATACATAACATAAAAATTGCCATTTTAGCCATTTTTAAGTGTGCAACTCAGTGCCATGAAATACATTCACATCGTTGTACAATCATCACCATTGCTCATCTCCAGAACTTTTTCATCCCCAAACAGAAACTCCGTATCCATTAAATAGTAACTCCCTCTCCCCTGTGCTCCCGGTAGCCACTTGGACACTTTCTGTCTCTTTGAATTGGACTATTCTAGGAATACAAGTGCAATCGTACAATTTATCCTTTTGTGACTGGTTTCTTTCATTTAGCATAATGTCCTCAAGCTTCATCTTTACTGTAGCATGCATCAGAGTCAGGCCAGGTGCCGTGGCTCCCCCCTATAATCCCAGTACTTTGGGGAGGCCAAGGTGGGTGGATTGCTTAAGCCCAGGAGTTCAAGACCGGGCTGGGCAACCTGGTAAGACAACCATCTCTTCAAAAAATAAAATTAGCTGGACATGATGGCATGTACCTGTAGTCCCAGCTACTCAGAAGGCTGAGGTGGGAGGATCACCTGAGCCTGGGGAGGCTGAGGCTGCAATGAGCCGTGATCACACCACTGCACTCCAGCCTGGGAAATAAGAGTCTCAAAAAAAAAAAAAAAAAAGAATTTTAATCCTTTTTAAGGACAAATAATATTCCATGGTATGTATATACAGGTTGAGTATCCCTTATCTAAAATGCTTGGGGAAAAAAGTGTTTCAGATTTTGGATTTGTTTCAGATTTTGTAATATTTGCATTACACTTACCAGTTGAACATCAAATATTTTGCTGACTTTCTAGTAAGATTGTTTTGTTGTTGTTGAGTGGTAGGAGTTCTTTATATATTCTAGATCTTAACTTGCTAAGTTGTAGGAGTTCTTTACATAATCTAGATCTTAATTCCCTATCAGATACATGATTTGCAGATATTTTCTCCCATTCTGTGGGTTGTCATTTCACTTTCTTGATAGTGTCCTTTGATGCACAAAAGTTGTTAATTTTGGTGAAGCCCACTTTATCTCTTTTTCTTTTGTTGCCTGTGCTTTTGGTGGGAGAAACACTGCTTACTGCTTTTTAAGGATCAAACAAAAAAACGCCTACCTGTGAAAATCAAATAGAAAAAGTTGCCAGGTATTCTTATTACACCCCTAGAAATAGTTTTTTTAAAACAAAAACTCCCAAATAGTCAGTTTTTCCAGTCACGTGACTTGGCATATAGTTAAACAACAGTTGCTGCTGTTACTGAATATTTATTGTTCCCTGACAATGTGTCAGACACAGCCAGAGTCTGAAATACAAGTCCTTGTCAGTTCTGGAGTTGTCTGTCCTAAGTGAGAAGAGAGGCATATTTATTAGTAAAAAGTCAGTGGCAGGTGACAGAAAACCAGTTTAAAATAACTTAAAAGGGGAATTCACTTACTTTTGTTACCAAAATGTTGAGGAGGAAGGTAGAGGTTTTTACTAGATCCAGAGGCTATATATCAATTACTTCTCTTTTCCTCTCCCTCTTTTTTCCTGCTCTCCTTCTGTGTTTAAATGTCTGTGTCCTCTCAAAACTTACATGTTGAAATCCTACTCCCCAGGTTGATAGTGTTAGGAAGTAGGGCTTTTGGGAGTTGATGAGATCATGAGGGCGGAGTCCTCAGGAATGTGATTAGTGCCCTAAGAAAAGAGGCCCCAGAGGGTTCCTTGTTCCTTTTACCAGGTGAAGTTATAGGGAAAGGATAGCCAACTACAAACCAGGACATGAACCCTCACCAGACACCATATCTGTTGGCACCTGGATCTCGGACTCCCCAGCCTCCAGAGCTGTGAGAAATAAATTTCTGCTGTTTATATGATATTTTTGTGACAGCAGCCTTAACAGACGAATGCCCTCCTTCTCTGTGTCTTTTATTCTCTCTCAGTTTCTTGGCTTTGCTTTTAGGTCTCCTCTTACCCACTGGCCTCTTTCCCTGCTACTGTGTATAACTTCCTGTATGCATCTAGAGGATGTCATAAGCAGCTGTAGCATATGTGGAGTTAGTGGACAATCCCAATAATTGAAATCCTAAATCCCAGCGAATTCACTGAGAGGGCCATAGGGATGGACCAGCCTGATTGGCCAGCCTGCTCTAACTGGCTTTGGCCTACATTGGCAGGTTCTGATTTACATAACTGAAGAAGTCCAGGGATAAATGTGGTTTCAGGCATAGCTTGATCTAGGACTCAGTTCCTGCAGGATCCATGTCTGAGCTCCACATCCTCCTTCTCAGTCTTTCCAGGGAACCTCCAGTGCAGTTCCCAGTGCTCCCTGTGGCAACAGTGGTTCTGTGCCTCCTGTCCAGGAACAGGAGCATGTAGGTGCCAGGATTCCCAGAGCAGACCTGAGGCTATGAACAGACAAGCTGAGATGTGGGCCCACCCCTGCATGAGTCACCATGACTCAGGGCCCCTCCCTGTAGTAGGAGAGAGGATATGCTAACTGGTCCCTGAACTTGAAGTTGGGGTCAGTCCCACCCGAACCCCAACTGAGAAAGGAGAGGGGGTGGCTTAAAATACCAGCGCAGAGTGAAACACACAGGTATTTAATACCGATGTCAGGAAGGAAGAAGAAAGGGTTCCAGCAGTCAGCAGGTGTCCATTACGGGAGAATAATCTGATTATCAAGGAGACAGACAACAGTACAAAGTTAAAATGAATGATCAGGTTCATATTGGGTGACAAAAAGTGCTACCTGGGGACAATTACGAGGAGGGCAGCTAGTTTCCAGGCCTTAAAGATGTCACTTTATACTCCCTTGTGACTGCAAGCTGGTTTGTTCTCCTCAAGGACGGCAGACTTTTCACGAGCAGCTACTGTGCCCTGGTCTTACAGGGTGCTGTCACCCTGCCCTCTGGAGCACCCAGCATAGTTGGCAGATAAACTCATAAGTGCTGCAGTCACAGGCACTGGCATCCCTCTGGCCCTCCAGGACAGCATGTAGAACACTTTGGATCACAGGTTTGAGTTAGGAAACTGTGATCCTAGAGATAATAAAGGACTCATCCATGTGAGCTAGACAGAGGTTGAGAGAATGATGGACAAGCCCAGAGAAGTCCTCCTGGAGGGACAGCACCTGAGGCCAGAGATTTCTGACAGTCGGAGGACAGGGCAGAGCATGTTCAGCCAGGGAGGGGAGGGGACTGAGACCTGCTCAGGAGGTGCACTGAGGCTTGGCCTGCACCGCGCCAGGTGCTTGTAGGGGGTGGGAGAGGGGCCTGCAGGGCATGGGCTGAGGGACAAGAGGCTCGTGGGTGATGGAGAACACTGCGGTGTTGAACACAGGAGTGGTGTGTGATTCAGGGAAGTCTCTGGGAAGGGGAGGAGACTAAAGACCCAGAGGTCATTTTCTGCAAAGGGGAGAGATACTGAGGCCTGACTTAGGGCATGGGTTGGGAAAAGGTGAAGGGATAATTCCGAGGGAGACTCAGTGGGTCCCAGTGGCTGTTTGGAATTCAGCAGTTGAGGGAAGAGTTGTATTTACAAAGTAACAAAAATGTATAGTCATCCATCACTTAATGACTGGGAAATGCATTGTGAGGTGATTCCAGTACTGTGCTTTCTTTTTTTTTTTTTTTTAGAAAAAGAGAGAAAAGGAGAAAGAAAGAAACAGCAAAACAAAGAAAAAAAAGAATGAAAGAGAGAAAGAAAGAGGAAGAGAAAGAGGGAGAGAGAATGGGATTCTTGTTTTATTGCTCAGGCTAGAATGCAGTCTAAAAATGAGTATTAAAAACCTCTTTTATGCCAATACTTGTGCTTAACAATGGAGACAGGAAGAAATAGGGGAAGAAAATAACAAATAAGCAGCCTACCAATATTTTATTTAAACCTGTGAAATGCTATGCAATTGCTGAGGAGTGATTTACTTCCAATTATGTGGTCACTTTTAA
>CAUYQU010099527.1:0-104554 GCA_963574635.1 Cheracebus regulus
ATCTGACCGAGGTCTGGGGAAAGGTTTGTCTGACTGAGTTCTGGAGAGAGGGTCACCTGGCTGAGGTCTGGAGAGAGGTTTGTTTGGCTGAGTTCTGGAGAGAGAGTCGTCTGACTGATGTCTGGAGAAAGAGGGATCTGACCCAGTTCTGGGGAAAGGTTTGTCTGACTGAGTTCTGGAGAGAGGGTCACCTGGCTGAGGTCTGGAGAGGTGATTGTCTGCCAGACTTCATGTTCTGAGGAAGGGGACATCTGACTGATATCAGTGGGGAAGGACTTGTGATTTTGGTCATAGTCAAGCATCTCACTGAGCTCTAGAGAAGAGGATCTGTGACTGCGGTCTGAAGTAGAGTTCATTTGATCAGGGTCTTTAATAGGGAATGTTTCATAGTGTTCCTCTGGGGGCACTGTCTGATGAAGATCTGGAGGAGAACTTGTCTGACCAGTGTCATTTGAGGAATTCTGACTATGGTCAGGAAATGAGGGTATCCAGCCAAAATCCACAGAGGGCAATGTCTGATTGAGGTCTATGGGAAGAGATGTTTTATTGGATTTGTGGAGCAACAAGGAATGATTAAATCTTCTTTCTGAAAATGTGTTGTAGGCTTCACTTCCCAGAGAGTGAAAGGCCCTTGGAGATAAAGGAGCATGCTGTGTATGCTTCTCTTTTCTCTTTTTTCGTGTCTTAATGAGAAACTGGCTTTTCTTCAGTCCACTGTTTCCTCCATCCTGTCTTACTTGTAGAATTTTGTGTCTAACTCTAGGAAACTCTGGGTGGCCACTCGGCTTTCCAGGCTTGTTGGTAAGAGGGGTGCTTTCTCCCCAAGCACGTGAGGCATTCTGAGGGCTGATCAGCTGACTGTTAACAGCTGTGTCTTCATGAGTATCTTGGATTACTTCATAGCTACCTTTCTCAGAAGCCAAATGCCATTTCCCAACCAAAATCTTAGATGGGTTCTTTTGTTTTAAGAGTAACAGATCACTAGGAAGGTCCTTCCGGGGCCTCATTCTGGAAGAAGAACCATTGTCTTGGCTTAGATGCCTCCCAAGTTTATCTGCTGGTGATTTCATCCAGGAGAACCTGTGCTTTGCTGCTTTATCTCTTTGTACCTTGGGTTCCTTATGTTTAGCATGTTCTTGACTTCTGAATTCTCCTGCACCAAGTGAAAGTAGATGTATCCCTGTGACATCTGACTGTAGAGGATCCTCTATAGCGTTTTCAGAAAAAGGGCTGGAATGCTCTGCTGTGGAAGAATGGAAAACTGGGTTCTTGCCAATGAGGTGTCTCTGTGGGGAACAAGCTGTAGTGGCTTGTTGGTGAGAAGGGGTTTTCTGAGGTTCTGCAAGGTTATTGACAGTGAGCTTACTAATATTAGTTGGGGAAGAATAATTTGAACCAACAGTTATGTCTGTGTTTGGAGAAATAAATTCACTGCTGTTCTCCAGAGCGAGGGCAGTAAGATTGAACTCTTCTTTCTGATTCAGTGATGAATTTCTCAGTGACCTAATTCCTAATGCTGAAGCCAGTCTGCTCTGGTAATCATAGTCACCATCACTCTCTTCATCTTCATTTTCTGAAGGATCATGCATTTTCCGTGTAGCTATGACCGAAGATTCAAGAGGTTCATAAATCTCATATGAGTCTTCATAATCATCTCGAATACATTTAACATCCCTGAATTTCAGCCTCAGCTTTTTGCTTCTCGGACTGGAATTCATGGTAGTTAATATCCAAGTTCCTACAGAGTAGAAACAGAGAGAAGAGAGATCTGGAAGTCTGGGAAAAGACACGCAAACATAAGAATCCATTGTGGCAGGTCATTTCTAATAAACTTTAGTCAGGGATATTCAAGTATGGGCTGTGGACCACTGCTTGTCTGTGAACTACTGGTTACTGGGTCACAATAACATAAGGAGAGAAAATGAGAATGAAATGTTTAAGAAACTTTTTTTTTCTAAAGCAATTTGACATTGCTGTGACTCTAAGCACATGACCAGTACATTTATTTCATTTAACAGAATACA
Source organism: Cheracebus regulus (assembly GCA_963574635.1). Taxonomy (NCBI): domain Eukaryota; kingdom Metazoa; phylum Chordata; class Mammalia; order Primates; family Pitheciidae; genus Cheracebus; species Cheracebus regulus. The sequence continues at coordinate 2,025 of CAUYQU010099527.1, forward strand.
AACCAAAAGTATTAGTTAGTGGAGATTAGCGGGGGAAAAAGATCTTTCAGGACAGGTAGTATCTCACTGTTTTAGAATATATTAAGAAAGAGGTGAATCAAAAATGAAATGGACTTTTAATATCATAAATATCTTAACAGCACATCTTATTTTAGAAATAGAGTTAAGGGGATGATGATGAGGTCTATCCCCACAAATAAGAGATATTTAGATGTTTCTAAGTAATAAGTAATTCAGGAGGGCAATTTTGAATCTCTGAAATGACATGCATTGCTGGCACACTAAAGATTTCTTGGGGTCGGGCGTGGTGGCTCACGTCTGTAATCCCAGCACTTTGGGAAGCCAAGGCAGGCAGATCACGAGGCAAGGAGACAGAGACCATCCTGGCTAACACGGTGAACCCCCGTCTCTACTAAAAATACAAAAAATTAGTCTGTAGTGCCAGCTATCAGGAGACTGAGGCAGGAGAATCGCTTGAACCTGGAAGACGGAAGTTGTAGTGAGCCGAGATCATGCCACTTCACTGCAGCCTGGGTGACAGAACAAGACTCCGTCTCAAAAAAAAATTTCTTGGTAAGTCTCCAATAGTAACCATTGCTGGTATCTACTGAGTGCTAGGCACTTGGCACATATTACTGTTTTAATGGTCAGAGTAACTCTGTGAGGTGTGATTTGTGGCTTAGTGAGGCCACATAACTTGTGTAAGATTACACAGCAATTGAGTGGCAGATCAGGACTTGCACTCCAGTCTGGCAAACTCCAAAGCTGGTGCTGAAGCAGCCTCTGAGGCACTGTACCTGATGACTGAAGACAGCTGTTGCAAAAAAACTGAAAAGGGCATTTTGATAAAAGAAATGCTCTTTTGTGGCCAAAATATTTATGCTTCTTCCTCAGAGTTATGCCTTATTTTTCTGCTGTTGTATGTCTTTACTTCCTACTTTGCCCCAAGAAGAAGAAATATAAGCCACATTAAAGGACTGGATCCATTTAAGGCATTAATTTATCAAAGAGAAATCATGAGAAACATTGAAAGAAAAGCATGCAGGGGATCAGGGAGATAAATAGAGGAGCACTGGCAGCCTGGAGAACTGCCACAGACCTTTATAGACCAGAAATTCAAAGCAAGCTGCCTCTCTGAACGTCCAGGCTCTTACTCACCAACATTATCCATTGTGACTGTCACAGATTCTCCACGCATGGGGAAGAGGGTCAAGGTGTCCTCATGCCTCTTTCCATAGATGAATGAGTGCCCAGTGAAGTGGATGGTCAAAATGTCATTCTGGGTCCCCACGCTACAGAAGTGCCATTGGACAGTGTCATCAAAGCAGAATCCAAGAGTAGGTATGCTCTCGGGCACATAGCCATTGATAGCTGAAAGAGTAAAATCTGTTAAAATTCCAGGTCTATGCCAATGAAAGGGCATATGTCTAATTATACCTAAGATAAATGTCTCTGTTAATATGGCTGTGTCAAAACAGTGATTATCCAAGATAAGATTTATCTAATCTAACATGTGACTAGAAGATCAAACTCAGAATTCTCAAATGAGAGATTATTCTCCTAAATTAGCCAAAAGAGAAATATCAAGAAAAAGATAAACCTTCCATTTATATTGATTTATTCATTCATTTGTCAAATGTATAGTAAATATTTTGTGCTCCACTCTCTGCCTTTAAAGATATTCCAGTAATTCCACTTGGAGGCCTAACATAAGAAATTCATCTTTTCGATAGCATTAGTCATAGGATAAGAAGTAATGTCCCTAAAAGTAAAGCCTATTTAGCATATTTTTTAGTTTTTATTGCTCTGCCTTATAATCTATATAGTATCCACGGTTTTGAGTATCCAGTTCATACATTTTCATTAGTGGTAAAAGGGACACAGCTGTAGGCAATATTTTTATTTACTTATATAGTAAGCATGATAGTATAAAATCAAAGGTTTGATTTCTATGAGGGCAGGGCTCGTGTCTACCTGGATTACCACTCTCAGCCTTAGTACCAGTATAATGACTGGCATTAACAAATATTTAAATACCTACTTAAATCACTTAAGTCACTTGAATAACTTATGTGATGTATTATTATTAGTTTGTACCTCATTCTAGATGTTTTTCTAAATCGTCTACAACCACATTGTTCAATATGGTAGCCATTGGCTGCAGGTGGCTATTGAGTACTTGAAATGTGGGCAGACTGGACTGAGGTATGCTGTGAGTGTAAAATATACATTGGATTTCAAATACTTAGTAATAAATTAAATATAATTAATTTTTATATTTATTATGCATTGAAATGGTAATATTTAGGGTATATTGAGTTAAGTAAAACATTACTAAAATTAATGTCACCTATTTCTCTTTTTAATGTGGCTATCAGAAAATTTTAAATTACATATGTAGCTCATATGTATTTCTATTGGACAGCACTGGTCTAGAATGATGATCAATTCACTGCCAAAAGGAAGTGATGCAAAGAAAGCTGAGAGTAATTTTCTGTTTGAATTATTTGTCCTGGCACCTGTCAGCTCTGATAATCCGTAGCTGTCAGTCGTCTGAAGCTGTATGAACAGAACATGGAGAAATCATCCTCACATGTGTGATTACCTACCAGAGAAGGTGATTGCCATGACTCTAGACTCTGAGAGGGGACTCACTAGGGGGACCCTGGCTGTTGTGGAGAAGTTTGCTTCCAACTGGCTCAGTGACACTTCTCTCAGACTGCCATGGCAGTGCTTTTGGCTACTGAACTTTAGAATGGCAGCAAATGCTGGAACCCTCGTTCAGGAAATTCCTTCTGTTCTGAACTTTTTACTGATCACTTTAAACTTCTTCATGTATTGCCTTTCCAAGACTCTTAGGTCCCTGTACTCATTTTGCTCTACTTTGATGTGTCAACCCATCTTTGGATTATTTGCCTTGTTTCTGCCCTGGCCATATAGAATATTCACCCTGAACTCAGTCTAAAGTTCTTGGATGCTACTGACATGGACTGTAACATCTTCCATTACTCCCAGCCCCTCACCCTGTTCCTTACTGCACAGAGTATGTCTGTGTGTGCACACGTGCATACGTACACACACACATGCATGCGTGCACCCATACCCACATGCTTGGAACAGAAGACCAAGTCCATTTCTAAGGATAGCAAGCCGTTGACCTCTTGCTTAAAAATTTTGCTATGATGTCACCCATGGATTTCATCACCAAGTCTTTGGACTGGAAGTGAGGATTGGAGGTGCTCTTTAGAATGGATTCTAAAGAGTGGATTCTAACCCATGTCTCTGACTCTAGGCACAGTCATATTTCAACCACAGGAGTGAAAAATTGATGAACAAAAATAGTACTCTGACTTACTGCTCATGACGTTTGATTCGTAAAACTTGGGGTCATCACGTTTCACCTCATCAGGATTTTCACAAAACTTGTTGATGTTGTCCTCAAGGTACCAGCTTTTGTTCTCATCAAATACAGCAAACACAGCCCTCTGTTCGATGTCTGCTGCCCTCTGGAGGACAAAACAGCATAGTACTGGTACAAGAACAGATGCATAGACCAATAGAACAGAATACTGAACTCAGAAATAAGGCAGCCCACCTACAACTATCTGATCTTCCAGAAACCTGACAAAAACAAGCAATGGGGAAAGCCTTCCCTATTCAATAAGTGGTTCTGGGATAACTGGTTAGCCATAGGCAGAACATTGAAACTGGATTCCTTCCTTACACCATATACAAAAATTAACTCAAGATGGATAAAAGACTTAAATGTAGGCCGGGAGTGATGGCTCACACCTGTAATCTCAGCACTTTGGGAGGCCTAGGCAAATCCCAGCTACTAAGGAAGCAGGCTGAGGCAGGAGAAGAGCTTGAACCCAGGAGGCAGAGGTTGCAGTGAGCTGAGATTGCACCACTGCACTCCAGCCTGGGTGACAATATAAGACTCCATCTCAAAAAAAAAAAAAAAAAATGTAAATGTAAAACCACAAACTATTAAACCCTGGAAGATAACCTAGACAATACTATTTGGGACATAGGCATGGGCAAAGCTTTCATGATGAAGATGCCAAAAGTAATTGCAACAAAAGCAAAAATTGACAAATGAAATCTAATTAAACTAAAGAGCTTCTGCACAGCAAAAGAAACTATCAACAGAATAAACAGACAACCTGTGGAATGGGAGAAAATTTTTATAAACTATGTATCTGACAAAGGCCTAATATCCAGCATTTATGAGGGACTTAAATTTACAAGAAAAAAACAAACAGCCCCATTAAAAAGTAGGCAAAAGACATGAACAGACACTTTTCAAAAGAAGACATAGATATGGCCAAAGAGCATATGAAAAAAGCTCAACATCACTGATCATTAGAGAAATGCAAATCAAAACCACAATGAGATACCATCTCATACCAGTAAGAATGGCTATGATTAAAAATTCAAAAACTAGCAGATGCTGGCAAGGTTATAGAGAAAAAAAAAACGCTTCTACAATGTTGGTGGGAGTGTAAATTAGTTCAACCACTGTGGAAGACACCACGGTGAGTCCTCAAAGACCTGAAGTCAGAAATACCATTCAACCCAGCAATTCTATTACTGGGTATGTACCCAAAGGAATATAAATCATTCTGTTATAAAGACACATGAATACATATGTTCATTGCAGCACTCTTCACAATAGCAAAGACATGGAATCAACCCAAATGCCTATCAATGATAGACTGGAAAAGAAAATGTAATACATACACACCATGAAATACTATGCAGCCATCAAAAAGAACATGATTATGTCCTTTGCAGGGACATGGATGGAGCTGGAGGCCATTATCCTAAGTTAACACAGGAATAGGAAAACACATACTGCATGTTCTCACAAGTGAGAGCTAAATGATGAGAACACATGGACACATATAAGGGAACAATACACACTGGGGCCTATTGGAGGATGGAGGGTGGAAGAGGGAGAGGATCAGGAAAAATAACTAACGGATACTAGGCTCAATACCTGGGTGATGAAACAATCAGTACAACAGACCTCCATGACATATGTTTACCAGTATAATCAACCCGCACATCCTGCACATGGACCTCCTGAACTTAAAAGTAAAAAAATGCTGTATTCAGTCATTAGTGTTCTAGCAAATTACCTACACTACTAAATTCTCAGAAACCAAAGCAACACATTTCTTGGAACTACGGAAGCCATATATTTCAGGCGTTTATGAGAGTCCATTTTGTACACAGCACATGTTAGCGCTAAAGGTAATATGCAAATGCAAACAGAATAGATCAGAAAATTCAGAGATTAAAACATCCCAAAAGAGCCGGGCATGGTGGCTCACACCTGTAATACCAGCATTTTGGGAGGCTGAGGGGGGTGGATCACCTGAGGTCAAGAGTTCAAGAGCAGCCTGGCCAACATGGTGAAACCCTGTCTCTACTGAAAAATACAAAAATTAGCCAGGCGCCATGGCTCACAATTGTAATCCCAGCACTTTGGGAGGCCGAGGTGGGCAAATCATAAGGTCAAGAGATTGAGACCATCCTGACCAACATGGTGAAACCCCATCTCTACTAAAAATACAAAAATTAGCTGGGCATGGTAGCACATGCCTGTAGTCCCAGCTATTTGGGAGGCTGAGGCAGGAGAATCGCTTGAACACAGAGGCAGAAGGTGCACTGAGTAGAGATCACACCATTGCACTCCAGCCTGGTGACAGAGGGAGACTCCATCTCAAAAACAAAACAAAACAAAACAAAAATACCAAAATTAGATGGGCGTGGTGGTGGGCACCTGTAATCTCAGCTACTTGGGAGGCTGAGGCAGGAGAATCACTTGAACCCATTGGGCAGAGGTTGCAGTGAGCTGAGATCATGCCATTGCACTCCAGCCTGGGTGACAGAGCGAGACTGTGTCTCAAAAGAAAAAAAAAACACGCAAAAGAAAAGTCTCATTTCACCATGGCAACTGAAAGTCTGTCTCTCTCTGTAATTGCACACCTTTCAACATAAATGATTAACTGAATATCATCGGAATAATTGCAAAGGATAAAACAGAAGGTTGCAATAGAAAAGCCGTATGCTTCTCCTACCTGTTTTCTTTCCTAGCTCAATATATCAGGATCTTCCATGTGTCAAGAAATTCATTTCTGATTTTTTCTAGACATATATTTATTTTGTATGCCTCAAGATAAGACCTCTTTGGTTATAGTTTAGCATAGTTGGGAATTTTAGTTTAATAATATGAAACTATAATTCTTCAATGCAAACTCAGAAATTCAGTATATTTGTTCACATTCTTCTGTATACTTTAGTCTCAACAGAGATGGATCATTATCTGGGTTCAATTTCACTAGGAACTATGTCTCTTAACATGGTTGTTTTCAGAGAATCTCTCCCCTCTCTGCCTATTGCAGGTCTCTGAAAATAACAAAGACTGGTAAAGAGCTATACACTTTTGCCAGATGGTATCTCACTGAACCCACAAACAGACCTGTAACATTTTTAGGAGGGGTATCACCCATTTGACAAAAGGAAGAAATTAGGAAAGGCTAATCAACTTGTTCATCACATCCAATATCAACAGATGTGGAATTTGGAACTAAGAAAAAATATGTTACCACACTCTAGACTTGCCTTCTGCAGTGAGGGTCCTGATAAAAATAGACGAGACAGAAAACAAAGAATAAATGTTATCACACTGGTGCTAAAAAGGACTACTTGATATTTACTGTCTTCTTGAAGGAAAAGCCCCACTATGTAGCCAGGATACCTAATATGTTCTAGCCAGAAGAAATTCCCAGAATTTCTGAAAGGTTACTTCAAGGACAAAATACCTGTATTCCTCGCTTGTCCAGGGATCTGGTCTTACAGATTAGAAGTAGTCCTATTAGCCCAGAGGCGATGTCTCTCATCATGTCCACATTACTGTAGTATGGTCTTGTTAAGCACTGGGCATCATTTTCTGTGGGTTCATCGAACTCTAAGATGTTCCACTTATAAGTATAGGTTTCCCCTGGTTGGACTGCTCTGATCATAGTGTTACTGCCTGAAAGAAAATATATTCAAAATTATTTTCCTTTGCAAAGTTATTTCATGATAACAAATAAATAAATAATTGAGCTTTTGTTAGAACCAATTAATATTGCAAAAGGAATTCTTTGAATATTCTACTTGGAACCTGGATAGCATGAAGCCATTAGATACTGCTCCAGTAGAGGCTGCTATGACACTAATAAAAGACACCATATTTTGCAACCACTAAGGGATGAAATTCCTGAAGTGAAAAGAGTTTGGCTGTGATTTTTAGGGTAGTCCTATGTGTATACTCCCTGACTGCAGTAGTGACACCACTGGCCAAGGAGAATAGCAGAAAGACATGACAGCCTCTCAGAATTTACTAGTGGGATTCAGCAGAAGTGAAAGATTCAAACCTGAGGTGAAGGAAGAGTTGACTTCATCTTCATGAGGCGAGAAGGTCACTCCATGAGGGTAAATGCTATAGGGGCGGCTGGCCATATTTCTGAACACGATCTACAAAGTTAGATCAAATTTATTCTAGGATTTCAGGTTGACCATGAAAACTAATATAAGATACTAGCTTTGCACATTCACCTTTTGGGTGGTGTGTGTGTGCACACAGTGGGAAATTAGATCTGTTTATCTAGATCTCTTTACCTGCAGTAACCTCCCCTCGTCACCTGGAAGGAGCATTAGAGAGCATATTCCACTCACACATTAAGGTGGAAAATGGAAGCTAAGTCTGACTTTAGAGGATAGGTTAGGAGAAGTGACGTTTTCCTCACAGTATCACCCTCTCCAAGCAGGTCCCCATTCCCCTGTCCTTCTCCTTTCAGCTCAGGCCAAATCTCATTTTGAATCTGCTCCTCATGTCTAGACCATGATCCCTTCCTCTGCCTGGCAGATTTTTTTTAGGATACTGTCTTTGAAGTCATCTTCTCAGCTGAGTGCAGTGACTCAAACCTGTAATCCCAGTACTTTGGTAGGCCAAAGCAGGTGAATCACTTGAGCTCAGGAGTTCAAGACCAGCCTGGGCAACATGGTAAAACCTCATCTTTACAAAAAAATACAAAAATTAGCCAGGCATTGGGGTGCATGCCTGTAGTCCCAGTTACTTGGGAGGCTGAGGTAGGAGAATCACCTGAGCCCAGGAGGCGGAGGCTGCAGTGAGCCATGATCACACCACTGCACTCCAGCCTGGGCAATGGAGTAAGACCCTCAAAAAAAAAAAAAAAAAAAAAAGGCACAGACAAATAGCCAGATCCTGAACTTCTAATAAGGTATGTCTACACTTGCTAAGAGCATAGAAAAGATATCAGAAATGGAAGAAGGGAAAGACACATGAAGGAAAAAAACTGCTTTTGCCCTTTGGGTATTTTAAATGAACAGAATAGACCTTGTCAGATGCATTATACACATAGGAGTCCTAGATAGTCCCTTTAATCTACAAAAGAGAACCTTAATCTTATCTTTTATTGTCGATTGTCAAAGCCTTTGGATCATCCTTTGTCAGTAGATTATCTGCATTCTAAGATTTTTGTCAAAGATTGCAGCCCTCAATTATCTGCTGTCCAATTCTTATCTAGCTTGGTGAAGTGACATGATATTTAAGAAGAATTGTCTGAGAAAAACTCTGTGTTCTTGATACATGGAGTTTATCTTCATAAGAGTCCAACCATACCTAGACTACATTAAAAAATGTTTGAGTAAAAATTGTTTCTGCTCAATTGTGTTTACTGTTATGTTCTTAGCTATAATGAGAAACATTATTTTTAAAAGCTTTGCAACTTTTAATCTGTTATGCCGGTTATAAGAATTTTGTTAAGAATACCATCGACTGTATCACTCAGCACTCTCTTTTGAAGAATTCATTAAAGAAGTTTTTCTTAGATCTTCATATCAGGGTAAATAGAGCTTTCTTTTTATAGATGATGTAAACCTCACCCTGACATATTTCCTTTTTTTTTTTTTTTTTTTTTTTTGGAGATGGAGTCTCACTCTGTCACCCAGGCTGGAGTGCAGTGGTGTGATCTTGGCTCACTGCAACCTCCGCCTCCCAGTTCAAGCGATTCTTCTGCCTCAGCCTCCCCGAGTAGCTGGGACTACAGGTGTGTGCCACCACATCCAGCTAATTTTTGTATTTTTAGTAGATAGGGGTTTCACCATATTGGCCAGGCTGATCGCGAACTCCTGACCTCATGATCCGCCTGCCTTGGCCTTCCAAAGTGCTGAGAATACAGGCATGAGCCACCACACCTGGCCATATTTTCTTTTTTATACTGGCTGCTATAAAGCTTAGCACAAAGTTTGAAGACAGGCTTACAGGGTCGCATGGTATCTACTTATCTGTGGCTTTATTTTCTTTGTCCCCATATTCTATCCCAATCACATAGACTCTTTGTTTTATGCCTTTATAATTTGAGAAATTGTCTCAGATCCTTTGTATTATTGAGTAGGCTATAAATTAATGCAAATACTAAATAAAAACTAAAAGTTGTATTTGAATTTAAAATTATATGAATCCCTTTTTCTTTTAAAATTGAAAAATAATCAGGTACTTTGTAATATTTTACTATTTAATTTCTTCAATGATTCTGTATTTCTGTTAACTTACTTTGAGTGTGTCTCTGACCTGGGCTCTGATAATAGGACCCAAAATTCCATCTTCTTTCATATGGGGATTCTCTATATGTTTGGTGAAGGACTCATCTTCGTACTGTGTGTAAATAACTTTCTTATAATGTTTTCCAATTCGGTTTGAGAAATTATCCAAATGCAGAGACCTGTATTTTCTTAAGGTGAAATAAAATTTAAAAAAAAATTAAACCACTTTCTCAAATAGAGATCTCAGTAGGATGAGGAAACTCTTGTGCTTAGAAGTTCTGCTCTTAGATTAGTTAAAATGCTAGTTCTCTAAAAATTTCTTAGTGTGATTTGCAAAGTCCTGATGTTTTCTGTCAGCTGAAAAACCGAAAACTTCTGAGTTGTCTCCTGCATCACTGATAAAAGTCATAGGTAATTGGTTAGAAGCAGCTACTTAGATCTTCCTGTCATTCTCACGGCGACAGCAGACCTTTGATATCTCTGGGAAAAGGCATATACTGGCTGAAAGGATACTACAAATTTTTCTAAAGTCTCTCCTATCACTTAATCTATGATAGTCTTTTTGGTTTCGAAAGTATTTCTTAATCCCTAAATGCACCGTCTCACCCCAGGAAGCCTTTACTAGCACTATTAATTATAGTTCTATGCTATTGGGCTTTCTTCCACCATCTAACCAATCCTCAGAGCTGACTGAAAAGCAACTTCTTTCACCCACTTTTTGTAGCTACTGAAATAAATACTTTGGGAGTAGCACCATGAACCACTTTTCCCCTGCCCTCTTTATAGCCTTAGTTTGCAAAAGCAACTATATGTGGCCAAAAAGCATATTTTAAAAAGCTCAACATCAATGATCATTAGTGAAATGCAAATCAAAACCACAGTGAGTTGCCATCTCACGCCAGTCAGAACGAGGATGATTGAAAAGTTAAGAAACAACAGTTGCTGGCAAGGTTATGGAGAAAAAGGAACACTTATACACTTTTGGTGGGACTGTAAATTAGGTCAACCATTGTGGAAGACAGTATGGCAATTCCTCAAAGACCTAAAGTCAGAAATACCATTTAACCCAGCAATCCTTCAAAATAGAGTATCTGTCTGTTTTATGAATTTATTTTGCACAGTGGAAAGCAGTGACTGTTGCCAAACACTCCTGGATTCCTATCTCAGTTCTGTCACCAATTTTATACCCTTGGCCAAAGTTCTTTTTATTTTGTTCTTTTTCCTAGTTTAATTCTTTTTAATAGAAAATACATTTGCATAATTTTTATTACAATGAAAACTCTTACTTATATCTGATAACCATCAATGTGACCTCCCTAGCCATCCCTCAATTTTCTTGGTGGCCACATATTAATTTCATGTGTATAATTTCAGAATATCTTAATGTACATAAATGCAAATGTGTCTCACAAATAAGCAAATATAAATATTCTTATCCCCTTCATGCCTTTAACAAAAGGCAGCAATATATACATGCTAGATTATATCCCAACTTTTTAATTTAATAACATATCTTGGAAAACTTTTTGTATTAGTACATATAGTGTTTGCGTCCTCTTTTTTTGATGCTTAGTATTCCATTGTATGAATACATCATAATTTATTAAACTAGTTTCCTATTGATGGACATTTTGAGTTGTTTCCAATCTTACTACTACTAACATTGCAGCAGTGAATATGTTGTACATACATCATTTTACCTGTGAACAAGCATATCTGTATAGTTAGATTTCCAGAATGAGATAGCTGAGTCAAAGGGTATATGCATTTAGAATTTTGATTCATATTCCCAAGTTATCCTCCAGAATCCCTTTACCAATTTAATCTTCCACCAGCAATATATGATAGTGCTTATTTCTCACAGCCTTGTCAACAGATGATGTCATCTGGATTTGTGAATCTGTTAGATAAAAATAGTATTTCTGTGAAGTTTAATTTGCATTTCTCTTATAATGAGTGAAGTTGAGTAACTTTTCAAGTGTTTAAGAGCTATTTGAATTTCCAAATCTCTTAATCTCTCTGACCCATCTCCTCATCTATAAAAAGAAATAAAAGCAGTATCTGGTTTGTAGCATTGAAGTGAAGCTTTCAGAAAGGGTTTAATACAGTGCTTGGCAATGGCAAGCATTCAATAAGTGGTAGCTGCTGCTGTTATGTTTATTATGATTATGCTGAATTTCTTTGGTGATTTGGGAGTAATTCAAGATTAATTTTTACAAGAAGACTTAAATAGAAACCAATACATGTGTCCCCTTGAGAGCTGTCGACTTATAACATTTCACCCCCAAACATCTAGGGCCCTATGGAATGTATCTTGAACCTTTGCCCAGTGGTATGAACCCCAACAACTCACTTGTCCATATTCGCTGGTATTACAGGTGCGTAGTCCCAAATGACTTCCTCTGCAGCAATGAAGTATTCCCACCTCTTAATGTGCCTCCTCTGCTCACGAGTTATTTTCATAAGTCTCCTGGTTTTCTTTGGGCAGTTTTTAATGTCAATGTAAGCCTGCATCCCAGCTGAGTTAGGACAGCAAGACAATGAAATTACTCGAGAGAAGAAATTATGGTTGATGGAAATGCATATCCTTTAAATCAATTTGTGGAAGATTTATATTAATATAGAAACAGTGAAAGTAATGGTAAGGCGACTTTTGAAGATTTTAGTTTGGAACTCATTCAGTGGCATCCAGAAAAGGCAAGAATTTAAAAAGGGAGGAAGGAAGGAGGGGTTAGGGAAAAAACTTGGAAAGATTCCCTTTATTTCTTCTTGAGCAGGCAAATTTATTATAATTTTCAACTTCTTAAGACCCTAAGAATTATGTCTTGTTGAACTCTCATTTTTCTATCATCTGTCGCTTAATCTGTAAAATGAAGATAGCATTAGTACTTAATGAAATTGTTGTTAAAAATTAAATATTAATAGCAATACATAATGTACTTATCCTCAACAAAAAAACCAAAAGTTTCATTGTTTTAATATTATTGGGAACTCTATCCTTCATGGATATTGGGATGGTTTTATTACTTCAAATATAATTTTGGCTGCCCATGTGAAAAGAAATGGAAATGATGTCATGAAGTATCTCTTCCTTATATGTGTTGCTTATACATTATCTCCTCCTTATATGTGTTGCCTATAATGATTCCTATAGTGATGTCATTTACTTAGATTTTAGTCTCTGTTTACATGAACACTCCTCTCAACAGTTTTTCAGCAAAAATGTAGAACAGTTATTTTGTTTACACAACATCACATAACCTGGGCTGATTTATTTTCCCATTTGAATTCACCAGTGTCCTTTAGAGCTCACCCCTCAGCTGTTTAGATGCCAAGTATGATCCATTCAACACACATTCATTGAGTTCCTCTCCATGTTAGACTTTTTATTCATGCCACTGTAAAGGTTAATGGTTTCAAGCTAAACTTTTACACTTTCCATAACTTAGTGCTTCTGTAAATTTGCAGATGTTTGATTTGTGCTAGCATCTAGGTCTTTTTCTCTGGCTACATATGAAGTAATCCCAAGAAAGAATATCTCTATGTATGGATTTGTTTCCTTCCTCCTTTCTTTTATCAAGGAAATTAGAGACCTCTTCAGCTTTTGCTCAATTTTTTTAAAAAATCTTTGTCAATTCTTTTACTTTCTCCATCCCCAAAAAGTGAGTTATAAATCTAAGAGCAGAGTATCTAAGTTTGGTTGTTAGGAACCAAGGCATGTTTTTCTGGGATGCAGGTGGCTTGAAAGGGCAAGGGAGAAAGAGGGAGTTAGTGCCTGGGAAGAAAGGAATCTGTATTCAGAAGCAAGACTGTCAGGAGAGTTTCTTGCCTTGCAAATGTTTTGGGGTGAGAGAAGATATGATCCACTTTCCCTCTGGGCTCACAGTCATATTTGCGGTAGTGGATGTAGCACTGACAAGGGTGATGGCTGAGACCTTATGATGGTTCTGCTCCAGGACCTGGCCGTTGAAATGAATGGAGAACAATTCTGGCCCTGAGCTCATTCCAAGCAGATGCCAGCTGATGTGTTCATAGGCACAAACTGTTATATCTGAGAAACAGAGAGAGATACAGGCCAAAATAAGCATTCAGTCAAGTATTCTGTGATCAAACATTCACTCACCAAATGTATTGAGCACCTGCTGTGTGTCAGGCATTGTATAAAGCTTTGAGGAAACAGACACTCCAGTTGTAGTTTCTGCCTTGCAAAAGCAGACATCTGAGTGACCAGCAAATGAGCAGTCACAACTCATTGTGATAAATCACATTATACAGGTAAGAACAGAGCCTAGAGATGGTGGATGTAAACTCAGAAACAGGGATTGCTAAAGGATTAGTCCAAGAAGGGAATCAAGAAGCTAACCAACTGTCCTGGTCTGAGGGGTTTCCCGATTTAGGACTTTCATTGTTAGAACTGGTAAAAAGTCCATGGCAAAATGGAATATTTGGTCACCTCAATCTGATCTTAGCTAGAAGGAGTCAAGTCACTAGAACACCCAACAGGGCTCAGTTCAAGTGCTTAATCCTCTCAGCTCTCTAACTGTAGAGGCCAAAGTGTTGCCTAAGGGAGGAAGATGTGAAGATGATGTGAGGATTTTCAATTGTTTTTTACTCACTTTCTGATTGTTTTAATGACAAGTCAACAAAATCACTGTGCAGGTTACACGCTCTCCTTAAAATGCAGTGCAAAAGTCCTGGTTATGCTGGGCCATTGGGAGCTTTTCACGGAAGAAGTAATGATAACTGAATATAAAAACTTAGTTTTGTTCCTTCTTTGCTCCTACAGTCACCGGGAAAATGTTCATTTTCTCTGTAGGGAGGCTTCATGCTTGGCTTTTAGGTTTACCTTTTACATTTCAGGTGCATAATGACTAGATACTAGATAACGGGGCTAAGAATCAGTTCCTTATCCACACAAGGGCTTGTCTTTTTTAGGAGATCATTGCAACAAAGCCGGGATTCCTTGTATCACTGGTAAGAAATAGAAGCTAGAATCTGAGAGCAAAAAGCTAGAAGGTAGGAGGCTTTGGTAGAAGCATTTATCCCCACCAAAGAAATGCTCATTTTGAGTTCAGCAATTAACATACCTGTATTAGCATTTATCATATGTATTCAATTTATTCTGCTTTATAAGGCAGATGGTTTTACCAACATTTACTATTCTTAGTTTCCACTAATGGTCTTTTCCTACCCTGTCTCATTTACCCCCAATTATTCTTTTGGGAACTATAAATTCATAAACTCTAAGCTTAGATCAATTTATTTTTATTTTTGTGCATATGGTTTTGCCTTTTTTGGCATCCATATACTTACACAGATTGTTCACTCTGCCAGGAAATAGTTATTAGGATAAATGGATAGTTTGCTTTTGTAAGTAAGCACAACTAGTTGTCAAGGGCCACAGAAGGTAGAGAAGTGAATGAGGTCTGAACTCAGATTATCTAAGGTTGAGGCCAGTCAACTAAACCCCAGGTTTTACAAGCTCCTGGTACTGGAATGCGTGAGAGTCAATATTTTCCAAAAACCAAGTGGAAAATGTAGTCAAATGAAATAGAATACAATTTAAAAACACTACCCAGACCCCAACTCTTAACAAATACTGTGTTTTACTCAGTGAAGCCATTTGTGATTTTCAGATGGCATTAGAGAATAACCTCTAAGAAGTTTAGTGTTTAGAAATATGGCTTATTTAGTAAAGTGACATTTTCATTTTTTAATGTTTTTCCCTCGTACTAGTATAATATATGCTGGATCTTTAGTTGTAGGTCAGTTCTACCAGAAAGAAATAGAAAAGATGTGGTCTAAGTGGGAATAAGTTATTTTTTCTCTTAATGGTTGCTATGATTTTGCCTTTTCACAAAAGTCCAAATGCAAATGGAAAGAGAAACATTCTAGTTGCCATTGCATATGACTCTTCTATCAACTTTTAAAATGCTGGTAGTATTTTTGTGTGTTGGGGATTACTTCTAATCTGTTCATCTTCATTGCAGTTGTCTTTATGCAATCTTTCTGTTGATCCTTCCTGCTAAGGGTTGTCCTTGAAGAAGGCATGGTCTTCATACAGTAGGAACTACAGAACTCAGAAAGAGAGGCTGAGCTGATACCCTGAAGGTCTTTTTGAAAGTACAGGCCAAGGTGAAACCTAATCAGATCACTGTATCTGACAAGGCTGCACATTTCTTCTCTAGCTTCTAATTTGTCTCTTATATTTCCTGTTTTTTTAAGAAATAGATGAGAAAACATTACCTTCTTGATAAGGAGTTGCAAAATATTGAGTAAGATCAACTTCCCTAGTGCCTTGAAGAAAACAACAGTATCGAAAAACAACAGGACCAAAGAATTACTAATGATTTTACTGTTGCTGAATGGTGCACACCCCTCACGTTACCTGGCATCGTCCCATTCGCATATCCATTGACTGTGTACATTAGGGATGATGACTGGCTCCGGCTCTTGCTTTCATCAAACACAGCAAACAGTAGCACGAGTTGCTTGTCAAACATCTTCTGTGTCCCATCTTCAGTTAGGGTCCCTATGAAAGGAAAGACATATTTTCAGTAGCACTGCAGATAGAAGACTCACTAGCTTTCCTGGATAGCCAAGAGTTTAGGGCAAGCAATCAACCATAATGATATCAACTTGAAGAAGTTCTTATTTTTAAAAATAGCATATTTATCAAGCAGTAATGGTTCTAGGGTTATTAAAAATCTGGTGTCACACTGTTTTCTTTGACACCTTGTTGCCTTGAGGAACAGGCTTTATTTCATCCAGTTTGGAAAAAAAACATTTGGTGACTCTCAAAACTGTGAAAGTATCAATTTCCTCCAGTCTCAATAGACCAGTATATAGATACATTAGCTCAGTTGGTAAATGCATCATGCCCAAGTTTAATGCTGTCATCTTATTTGTATATGAAAAGGGACATTAGGGAATTGGTTGGAAGTATTAGCATTAATTTTTTCTCACTATGAGAAAAACATGCTGCTGATGGTAAAATGAAAGAAGAGCCTTTCATAAGTTTTAAGGTTTTTTACGTACCATCACAGTATCTTGTGTATACCAGGGAATGAAAAAAAAACTGTATAATGAATAAATACATTGGGAAGGTATATAGGTATGGTCTGGGTGTATGTACAGGCAGATGGTGAGTCCATCACGTTATTTCCCATGCTATGGCTCACTGTGGTTGTTTGCTTGTTTTAATGAAAGATGGGCTAGATTCTCATGGGGTAAGATGAAGATCCAAGCTTGCTTCTAAGAAGCCCAGCCAATAAAAGTTCTTGTAAAGTCACTTGAGTGTGTTTGAAACCTACCACCCAATGTATTCAGCTTGTTTATAAGAAAAGAAGCTGGCATTTAACATGTTTATAGACCAAATTACCAGCCCACACCTCAGCTATGTCAGATATGTTAGCCAAAGTTCTTTCTAAGAGCTCTTTCAGGAGAGTATAGGTTGCTGTATACTTTCTAAGACTTTGGCCTTGAGGTGAATGTTACAGATCATACAAACATGACATCAGAACACTCTCTCAAACAGGAATTTGCTTGGGAGAATCCTGAGGACTGAGATGAAGGAGGAATGAGATGAAGTAGAGGTGGATCCACACCCTGAAATGGCAGGTGTTTTTTCTCCTGTCAGGCAATGATCTGGTCTCCATGCCCTATTCCTCTGCTTGATGTACAAGAAGTTACCAAGATGTTCCCAAGCTTTGTCCCATGACAGAACTCCTGACCATTCCAACATTTCATTGTTGAATCTTTTGGTGGAGGTGTTCTTACCTTCTTTACAGATGAGCAGAGGTCCAACCAGCCCAGAGTTGAAATCCTCGATCAGATTTTCATGGGAATAATAGATGTGTGTGAGGCATGGAGGGTCATCTTGGGTGGGCCCACTGTCCTCGCTGATACTCCATTCATAGGTGTATTCTTGGCCTGGAGCCACAGCATCATCCATCTTCTCCACAGGGAATGTGTGGTCAAGGTAAGAAGCACCTGGAGAAGTAAGAGCCATCAAGACATGTGGGCAGTTTCTGAGGACTGTGTTTTCACTACCCTCAAATCTGGGGATAGCTAAGATGAGCTCTCCGGAGATGCATATGTCCTTCAATAGTGAACTTTTATTATTTGGAAAGATTCACATATTCCCATTTCTATGCCCATGTAGTTATAAAGGCTTTGTTACAATGGTGATCTTGAGAATAACAAAAGTTATTTGTAAATTAAGGTTTAGCAAGTTAATTTTCCAGGGTACCTGAACAATTATTATTTAAATATAATCAGAGAATCGAATCACCTTTGATCAGTAAATCATCTCAGAATATAAGAATGGGTTATATCTTCTTTGTGGTATTTAACAAGACATACTTAGCCTATTAACACGAAATGGGAGGATAGTCAGAGCTGTAGTTATATTGTTTTGTTTTGCTATTTCAGATCTTCTTTCCAACTTCTGTGATCCTCAGCTCTATTTTATCTCTTTATTTCATCTTAGCCATCTGATTATCTCAATTTTTTCCCCCAGTGCCATAGCGTCTCACTCTCATATGCAGTCTGGTTGTCTGTATGAATACGAAATGTGTCCATCCTCTGAAACTTAGATGTCTTACTTCTGTTCTTTGTGCACCCAAAGACCCACCATTAACATCTTCATGTATATTGGACTTTCCCTATTGGTAGGAGGGAGAGAGAATGAAGAAACTGGTCTTCCTTAATGAAGTGAGGGAACTGAGTTGCTCAATATTAAAAGAAGTGTAGAGGGTTGGGTGGGGCTCTCAATAATAAAATGGAGCAAGTGAGGTCAGGAAGGGGAGAGGTGAGTACCATAGACAGCCAAGTGGAATGGGCAGTTTCCTCTGCCTGAGGAATTCCTTATTTAATTAGGTGAAAGATTCCCTATCATCAGCTGGTGCCAGAATTTCTCTTTGGGATGCAGTTATTTTTGTTTGGTACAATCAACTTGATAAATTCTTTAAGAAAAAGGTGAGACCATCGGTGTAGATGTAGGCAGACAACAAGGATCTGGGGGGAAAAAAAGCCACAAATGTTTTACATGATGGGGTAAAAAGCCATTAAAAACTACTCTTACTGAAGCAACTATACTTTGTGAAAAACTGAAATGCTTAATCCCTCCCCTTTCCTTCCCTCCCCTTACTTTCTCTTCCCTTTCTTTTTTTCCTCTTCCTAGTTTCTTTTCTTTTCCCCTTTCTTCCTTTCTTTGCTTCTTTCCTTCCCTCTTCCCCACCTTCCTTCCTCCTCTTTTTTCCTTTCATTATCTTTATTGAGGTATAATTTGCATACAATAACATTTACTAGTATAATACTTGCTGAGCTTTGATTTTAAAAAAGTACACAGTCTTATAGCTGTAGACCCAATCAAGATAGAGAAGAATTCCATCATTCCAAAACATTTCCTCATGCCATTTGCAACCAATGCCCTCCAGGCCCAGACAACCACTAATCTGCTTTATTTTACTATAATTTGTCTTTTCTGTAATGTCATATCAATGAAATCATTATTATATACACTTTTGTGTGTGATTAGTGTTAGCTGCTATGGTATATATTTTTCCATCCTTTATTTTTTACCTATCTTTGTCTCATTTAAAGTGGATTTCTGAAATTCTGCATACAGTTTAGCATTGCTTTTAATTCAATCTTATTTGTTTCTTAATTGTAGTGTTCTTTCCATTTATTTTTAATGTAATTAATGATATGGTTAGATTTAAAACTGCCATCCTTATATTTATTTTCTCTTTGTCTATCTGGTCTTTATTCCTTTTCCCTTCCTTTTTATTTTCTTTTGGATTGAGTATATTTAATGATGTTTAGTCTCCATTGTTGGCTTGTTAGCTTTGTTTTATTAGTGGTGCCCTTCAGTTTACAATATATAATACATTTTTAACTTGTCACAGACTTCCTTCAAGTAATATTATACTATTTCACTTATAAGAAGCTTGGAATATTTCTTTTTCTTCCCTCCCAGCTTTTGTCCTGTTGTTATGCATTTTACTTATATATACATAATATACTCCACAGTAAGTTGTTACTATTTTTATTTTAACATTTAGATAATCAATTGTCATTTTAACAGATTAAAATGGGGAAACTTTTGTCTATATTCATTTCTGGAACTTTTCATTCCTTCTTATGAATCTAAATGTCTCTCTGATGTAATATTTCTTCTATCTAAAGGAATTCCTTTAACATTTTTTTCTGTTCTGCTAGTGAGAAATTATTTCGTGTTTGTATGTCTAAAGCACTCTTTATTTTGCCTTCAATTTAAAAAGATCTTTTTGCTTGGTATAGAACAGTAGATAGATTTCCCTATCCCTCACCCTCCCAACACTTAAAGATGTCCCTAACTGTCTTCCGTCTTGGTTAGTTTCTAATGTTAAGTCTGCTATCATTTCTTGTTTCTGCTCCCCTGTATATGATGTGTCTTTTGATCTCTCACTGCTTCCAGTATTTTCTCTTTATTGCTGGTTTTCAGCAACTTGATTATGATGTGGATTGGTGTGGTTTTCTTCATGTTCCATCTTGGTTTTGTCAAACCTCTTGAATCTGTTGGTTTGTAGTTTTCATTCCATTTGGGAAGTTTTCAGTCATTATTTCTTCAAACATTTTTTCTGTTCCTGCTACTTCTGGGATCCAGTTACACATATGTTAGATCACTTGATATGGTCCCGTAGTTCACTGATGCTCTGTTTGCTTTCTTCAGACTTTTTAATTTCTGTATTTCATTTTGTACAATTTCTACTGTGATGTATTAATATGTTCTACTATGTTCTTTCACAGTGTCTAATATGCTGTTAATTTCATCGAGTGTTTGTTTTTATTAGTGGTGCCCTTCAGTTTACAATATATAATTTTTTATCCTTTATTTTTAACCTTTATTTTCTATTTATTTTTTACTTTCCATGTCAGCGACTGTATTCATCTGCTTAAGTTATGTGTATGCATATTTATATTCTTTATCTCCTCATCATGCTCATGCTTTTCTCTACTTTCTGGAACATACTGGGAAGCGTTCTGATAGCTGTCATAATGTCTCTGCCTGCTGCTTCTGTCATCTCTTTCACTTCTAAATCTGTTAGGTTTTTTCCTGGTTATGAGTCATCTCTTTCTGCTTCTTCCAATGCTTGTTTATTTGTATTAACATTGTGAATTTACTTTGTTGTTTGTTGCATTCTTGTTAACTAGTATTGAGTTTTATTCACAGTTAGGATACTTGAAATCAACTCGATTCTTTCAAACCTTATTTTTTATTCTGTTACCTCCTCAGCAGCCTGTAGTGTAGACTAATTTTATCCACCTACTGTTTCTAAATCCTTCTGAGAATTCTATCCAGTGTTCATTTATTAGGGGATCTTACTACTTTTGATGGTAGGAATATAAACTATTGCTGGCCCTGTGTAAGATCCAGGGACTGTTCCACCTGTTCCTTTCAAGTGACATGTTTCTTACCCTCAGTACTTTCCTCACATGTATGTGCAGATCAGTCTTCAACTTGACAGATCCTCTCTGTAGATTCTCAAGAGCTCTTTCTCTGTGATTATACTGTCCTCTTTAGAATTCTGCCCTACAAATCACAAATTCTAGCCACTTGGGCTTCTCTGAAGTCCAAACTCTGTTTCCTCAACTCATAAAATATCTGAGTTTGTGAACTTTGTGCTAGTGTAAAGAGGACTTCATTATGTCTTCCCCCAACCCACTCCGAAGGATAGCGTGACACTAATAACTAATAATTACTACAGGCCGTACTTTCACTTTGATAATAAAGTTGTCAGGAGCTGATAAATGATAAAAGCTTAAGTCACTTCCTGTAAGTTATAACACAATTCTAGTCTATAAAAGAAAACAAGTTTATGGAGGAAGCATCTCCACTGATAAGCAGAAAGCATTATCTCTGAAAGATTACAAAAGAGCTTTGGTAGCAGAGCACAAACAGAACTGTTAAGGAGAGTTGCCCTCTCAGGTCAGACTTTGTGTATTAACAGAAATCAGCATGGCTAGTTGATGAGCTGCACTGCCTATCTTGAATCAAGCATGACAGCCCTTCTTCAATGCTTCTTGCTACATGACCTCATAAAGTTGAAAAATGATGTTTCTGGACACAAAGCTTCCACTATTTCAACTGTTAAAACATCACAGGGGGTTTCTATAATAGAAAATGATAGTTTTTCCACTGCCTTCACAAGCTTCCAAAGGACAAAACATTATATTCTTTGCAGTGTAGGAGATAACTTTTGAAGTTCTTCCTTCCTTTCTTTTCTGGGTAAATGTGTGCTCATCCTTCACATACCAGATCAAATATCATCTTACACCTTTCTTGATCTCTGATTATAATATATATTTGTTTATTGGTTTTTTTAACAGTACTCATCGCCTTTGTAATTTAGTATTTGTGAGATTATATGGTTAATGATACTTTCTCCTGCTAGATAGTGTGCATGGAAACAATAACCATGATACAACATCGAGAGAGAACGGTGGAAGAAAGTTCAGAGTTGAAATGTCTTGGTTGCTGTATCATTTGCCAACTGTGTGAACTTGGGAAAGTTTCTTGAAGTCCCTTTTAGCCTCAGGTTTTCACTCATAATTTAAGATAATATAATCCTTTTTTTCTAGAGATAATGTTATCCTTTTTGATGGGTTATGAGGACTGGAAAATTTTTGTAAAATTTCTGGCACCTAACAAATGCTGTGGTAGCCTGTGGGAATACATGTTCACATTTTGGTTTAGTATTT
The DNA here is from genome assembly GCA_963574635.1 of Cheracebus regulus. Taxonomy (NCBI): domain Eukaryota; kingdom Metazoa; phylum Chordata; class Mammalia; order Primates; family Pitheciidae; genus Cheracebus; species Cheracebus regulus. The sequence continues at coordinate 24,393 of CAUYQU010099527.1, forward strand.
TCTTTCCCAGCCATGTTGCAATTAATAGCCTCTTTCCTTTATGTTCTACTTTGGATAAGATATATCTTAAGTGTTCTTGAGTTCTGGTACCACATGTGAGTAAGATAGAAATGACTGATTTTCTTAGTTCGGCTTGCTGTAACAAAGTACCCTAGACTGGGTGGCTTATAAACAATGGATATTTTTTTCTGATAGTTGTGAAGGCTGGAAGTTTAAAATCAGGGTGCCAGCATGGTTGGGTTCTGGTGTGGGGTTTCTCCAGGTTGTAGACTGCCATCTTCTCCTTGTATCCTCACATGGTAGAAAGAGGGCAAGTGAGAGGGTCCCTTTCAAAAGGGCACTAATCTCATCATGAGGGCTCCATCCTCATTACCTAAAAATCTTCCAAAGGCCCCACCTCCTAATGCCATCACATTGGAGGTTAAATTTCAACATGTGAATTTTGGGAGGACACAAACATCCAGTCCATCACAGTGATGTATCTATTCCAAAGGCGATAAAAATGGTAATAAGTAATAATGGTAATAATTAGTTCAGTAATGATTAATATCATCATCATCACGACCATCATCATCCTTTAGGTTCCAGACTCGGTGCTAAATGCCAGAGTACAATGTAAAGAAGACAGGGCCTGGGCCCTTGAGGGGCTCAGCCTAGTTAACTGTAGGGTACATGTTGGTGCCCTAATTTTGATAGGTTTGTCATCTAGATTTCTTCTAGGGCTACAATTAGAACACACTGTCAATTTGGAATGAGAACCAACCAATATAAGCATCTAAAAATTGCCTAAGATGCTATAACACTTGTGCTAGATATAGCAGGGTGACTGATTTTCTAACAATATTGAACTTATTTGCAAATGATCAGTGTTTCACATCTAAGTTTATTTTAACACAAAGTCAACTTTAAAAGTTACTGTATATATTTGAGTACATGATATTTTGAGATAGATAATGAAAGGTTACTCTAGTCACACAAATTAAAGTTTATCTAATTGACCAAACTAAATTACTCAGAATTTCACATTTATCTGTCAGTTAAATATAAGATGAATTTCAAATAATTAAATGAATGATGTCAATTAAGTTTAGTATACTACTAAAAGTTGAATTATGAGCATCTTGAAACAAATAGCGAACAATATAGACTTACACATAGGATGTATTCTATAATTACACTGAGTGAGGACTGCTAATGAGATAATTGGGGCATAATTTTATCAATGCTTTTATTCTTCTCACTTCAAATTATTTTACCTTTAACCTAGAATAAAACAGGTTTGTTATATCTTTGATTTTGCAACATACATTATTATAAAGTATGAAATACAAACAGCTATTTAGGGGAAGCATTTGTGAAATGCATTTTTGGTGAATGTATTTTGACTTTGTAATTAAAATTAAAAATTAAAGCTCTAAACTGCAAAGAAGAGAAATGGACGGGGACTGCTATTGTGCTCGAGTACAAAAAGTCCTTTTTCAGCTCCTTGTTAGAATAAATTCTTTACACAAGGGTAGCTCTTCATTTATATTTACTCAGTTCTGTTCATTTTCTGCTCAGTCAATAGTCAGCTTTGTATTGCATTTATTCTTGTCATGATGTACTAATTACTTGCCAAAGGCTCTCAGTATTTTTTAAAAATGTAAAATGGTGCATATAAGCTTTGGAAAAGTGAAGTTACGTAAAGAGCCTTTTTTGTTACCCATTAGGGTGCTCATTCAGTAACTCTTCCCTTGTTACTTATTTTTGTGAACAACTCTTTTCCTCTCCTAAGTTAATAAACTTAGTGAATGCTTCGATGCATTCAAAGATTCAGAACATTCTTCTAGAAGCTATAAAGTAGGCAATGGGCAAATCAATGCTGATGTTTTGTAAAGAGCTGATTTCATTGCACAGGACTTATAAGTCTCTTCGGAAAAGGAATCTACGTTTTTTTGATTTATAAAATGTAGAAACTATAGCCATTATAGTTTGTTTCAGGTGTTTATAATATACTCAAGGAAGTGTCAACATAAGGTCAAAATATTCAGATGAAAAGTGAAAAAATGTAATCACGTACATTATGTCAAGCATTGGAATGTTTTGGAAAAATCTAGTAGAGTAAATTTTTGTACAGAGAATTTGGCAACACTTACATACAAATAACAATGTCTGGCAGAAAACATGTTTTATTTGGAGAGCTGGCTTACCAGCAGATGGCTGGTTATAGAACTAATTTTATAACCTAATATTCATATGCAACTCATACATTTAAAATATGAGAATATAAATAAAATAACAATATTAAATTCTCCATGAAGCAAGCTTTTTAAAGGTACTTGAACAAAACAACTTTGAAAATGTTACTGAACAACAAACTTTGCTCAAACATGCAGCATTATGGTCAAACAATTTGATGCATGCCAACTATAGAGTTTCTGAAAATTTAACCTCAAATTGAAACCCTTTTAGTGATAGTTTTTAAGTGATTAGTTATAGATATTTTATTCCCTGATTTAAAAACAGTCTTATTAAATACATTATTAAAGGAAATGTCCTTATAAGCATTTTTACAAATCACCATTTGTCCATTCTGTCAAAAAGAGTCACTCAGACTTGTCTTATGTTCTGTTGTGGTTTCTCAAGTCTATAGAAAACTGTCTTAACCCCCTACCACCCATCTCCCAAATATCTACCTCTGAGATAGAGGAATCTGGATTCTCATGTAACTGGCTCAGCATGCAATTAGTTTATCACCACTCCTGAAAAAATAGCTCAAGCCATAGAGGGAGGCTATAGGTGAGGGTGAGTGTCAGACATGGAGAAGGAGATGTTTTATTTTAACACAGAGGGAATAATAAAGTCAACTAAGGTTGTCTTTTATCATAAAAGATACTATCTGTTTACTAGATTCACATCTCATTTCCAAGGTCAGATTTTACTTTTCCTACCAATATGTATTTACCTTTCTTAGAATCATAGGACTGGAGGCAATATTATACACCAATAATTATGTCTCCAGTGGAAGTTGTGGGAGCATTTTAAGCAAGTGTTCATAAATAATTGCTGGCCGTGGGGAACAGAGGGACAAATAAACAGTAAAGGAAGAGGGATAATGTTGCAAGGTTCATTCACTGTGCAAACAGCCCAAGTAGGGTACAAAGGCTACAATTCTTACCTTCTCCCTTGTTTGAAATGAAACCTGCATGTGACATTTTGATATTTTGAGGTTTCTCCCCCTTATTCTTTACATTGCTGAACTTCTGATGCTGTCATCTGGAAGTCTCATAAGTAGGTGAAGTGGTTATTCACAATGTCACTGCATGATTGATTTCATGTATGTCACTGTATGATTTTAAGAACATAGGAGAAACTCCTGTGCGCACTACCTCACCCAGAGTCTTGCCAAATTAACTTTTGAAGAAATCTCAATGCCATAGTTAATGCTTCATTGTTTTTTCTCAAGCCAAAGATTAAGTGCTAATGCAAATACTCCTAAGGAAGGTAGTTTGTTGACCTATTATCAGTCACTTATATCTTAGTGGGAATGAGTTTGACAACAGTTTACACAGAAAATAATAAATGTAAAAATTACTGATTTTTTTCTGAAACTAATACGTTTTCAGATAAATACTAAATTATTTGAACACATTTTAATTGAAGAATTTTCTTTACTATCATAGCTAATATTTATTGAATACCTGTTATATGATAGGCATTATTCTAAGATTTGGTGACCACAAACCTGTATGACATAGATATGATTATTATTCCCATTTTACAGATGAGAAAGATGAGGCACACAGAGGTTAAATAACTTCATAAAACTCACACAGCTAGTATCTCAGCCAGGATTTGCACTTATCAGTCTAGTTCTAAAACCTGCACTGTAAACCACTCTCCTACTCAATTCTTGTCTCAGAGGTGTGATGGCTGAAACATGTGGGAAAAGGAAAACTCTGAAATTATTTAAAAATGTTATTATACCAACAACTATTACCATATGGATACAATGTTTTTATACCAGTGCCTGAGGGAACTCTACTATGCTTACAATGATCTGAACATCAGCAAAATTGGATAATTAGACCCATATTAACATCGGGTACTTACTACTCAGTGGCTGATAAAATAATTTGCATCACTATTGTCTTTATGATTATTGCCATCATTGTCATCATTCTTTATTGAGAGCTTATCGGATCCCAGGAACCATGTTTAGTACTCTATGTAAGTGATCTCATTTAAATTTCAAGCAGTCTTATGGGTGGTTATAATTATTTCCATTTTATAGATGAGAAAACTGAGGCTCAGAGATGCTAAGGTCCTGGAATCAGAAATGATAAGGCTAGAATTTTAGCTTGTCTGCCTTTAAAGCTTATTTTCTTAACCATTTCACTATGTCCAAAATTCTAATACTATTAATGCTTCTTGCCTCACCACCACCAAATACCATTTATTGAGTGTCATCTATGTGCCAGGAAGCCACTATGACAGGCTAGTCCTATGTCACTATGTCAGTGGCTCAAGGGCCAAATCCAACCAGCTGCCTGTTTTTGTAAATTAATTTGTATTACTCTGGTGTATGACTTGAGGGAAAGAATAAGGTAATAAAGTTAATTAGTTCTGGCATCTGTAACCAAAGCCATAAAAAAAATAATAAAGTTGTATTGTGACACAACCTTGCTCATCATTTGCATATTATCTATGGTCGCTTTTGTACTAAAAGGCAGAATTGAGTACTGGCAACAGAGATCTGATGACCTGCAAAGCCAAAATAATTGACTATCTGGCTCTTTACAGAAAAATTTACTGACCCCCACCTTAAACCATCTTGCAATGTACGTATTATTATTCCCATTTTAAGATGAACATGTGAGAATTCAGAGAAATTAGGTAATATGTCCTCCCAAACATTAAGGAATAAGAACCCAGGGAAAAGTGTAGGTCTAGAGGACTCCAAAACCTTTTCCTTTTCTCCTCTTGAAACTTACAACAACAGCAATTTTTACAATTACCAGTTGCAAGAGATTTCCCTAACAAGGCATGGTTAACAATATAGTTTTAAATGTTCGATGCTGGTATTAAAGACTTTAGACATTTTCTCTTCTTAGAAAAATATTAAATTTCTCTTACCTTCTGATAATTTGCTGTACTTAATTCCTTGAGGGTGGATGCTTAAGGGCTTATCTGCCTTATTCTTAAAGTGAACTTTTATGATGTCTCCGACTTCAGCATATAAAGTAGGCCCAAGAAGTCCTGTGAAAACAAAGATTTAAACTACTTCTGTATTCAGGATCACCAAGGGCAGAGCTGCTAAGCAAGAAAAACAATGATACCAAGAGTGACTGCTATCATTCTTCCTGGTCCTGAGGCTGACCTGCTTATCTTCAATCTAGAAGGTTTCAGCAGTTCATTATCTCAATATTCCATGTACACAGATGAAAACAGAATGGTAGAAACACTGGATCCAAAAGAAGTCAAAAAAAACAAACAGATGATACCAAGAGTGATTGCTACCATTCCTTCTGGTCCTGAGGCTGACATACTTATCTTCAATCTAGAAGGTTTCAGCAGCTCATTAACTCATCATTACATGTACACAGATGAAAACAGAATGGTAGCAACACTGGACCCAAAAGAAGTCAAGAGAGTAGGAGAAATAGTTTTGACCATGTCCAGCCCACTTTGACCCACTGTCATTCCTTAGAGATAACTGACTTTGCTTAAGAAAGATGTTAATTTCAGTTACAGAGGGTGATGTGAGAGAGTAGTTACTTTAGAATTCTCTGACGTGGGAGAGCTCAGAGACCTAGATAAATTGAGGAAGCAAATCACACAGCTCTCTAGTTCTGAGGCAGGAGTAGTCTTGATGTATCTAAGGAACAGTAAGAAAAATAGTATGGGAAGAAAGAAGAGATGAGGTGAATGGTGGGTGTGCAGAACAAGGGGGGATATGGTAAGAACTTGAATTTTCTTCTAAGTAAAATGGGACATTGCTGGAGCAGTTCCTTTTTTTGTTGTTTTGTTTTGTTTTTGTTTTTAGTTTTTCTTGAGATGGAGTCTCTCTCTGTCTCCCAGGCTGGAGTCAGTGTTATGATCTCGGCTCACTGCAACCTCCGCCTCCCAGGTTCAAGCGATTCTCCTACCTCAGCCTTCCAAGTAGCTGGAATTACAGGCACACACCACCACACCCAGCTAATTTTTGTATTTTTAGTAGAGACAGGGTTTCACCATGTTGGCCAGGCTGGTCTCGAACTCCTGACCTCAGGTGATCCGCCTGCCTCAGCCTCCCAAAGTGCTGCGGTTACAGGCGTGAGCCACCACGCCTCTTCTAAGTGAAATGGAACATCACTGGAGCATTTCTAAGTAAAATAGGAAATCACTTTGTGTAGCAGAGACGTAGTATGATGTGTATTAAAAGTTCATCCTAAAACGAAAAGTTCATCCTAGCTGCTTTGTAGAGAATAGGCTGTGTAGTGACAAGAATGGAAGCAGAGAGATTAGGCAATATAGGAAACAGACCTCAGTGTACTGCGTCAGCACACGTAGCAGGACGTGATTAGCAGTGATTAGATTCTGGACATTTTTGTAGGTAAAACAAACAAAACTTGCTGATGGATTGCATGTGGCTTATGTGAGAGAGAAGTCAAGGATGACCTCAAGGTGTTTTATCAGAACAGCTGGGCAAATGATGTTATTAGTTACTCCGATGGAGAACACAGTAGGGACAGTAGGTTAGGGGTGTAGAAATCAAGAGTGAGGCTTTACTTTCCATGTGCCAGGCACTGTGTTAGAGTTTCTGGCTACATGGCAAATACAGTCCCCTGTCCTGAAGGAGCTCACAAGCTAGTTTGGAGATAGATGTATGATAGGGGCAACTGCTGAGATATGGGCAAAATACTACAGAAGCAGAGAGGATGAAGCACAAATTCTGTGTGGGGAGTTGGGGAAAAAGTTGATGGCTGAGTCAGAATTTGAGGAATTATATATAGTCAGCCCTCCATGACCATAGTTCACATTCATGGATATACATCCATGGAGTCAACCAATTTTGGATCAAAAATATTAAAAAAGCAACAATAAAAAATAACAACAGTACAAACAATACAAATAAAACTATAATGTAATAGCAATTTACATAGTATTTACATTGCATTAGGTATTATAAGTAACTTAGAAATTATTTAAAGTATATGAGAGGATATCCATAGGTTATTGCAAATACTATGACATTTTATGTAAGGAACTTGAGCATCTGCAAATTTTGGTATCTGTGAGTAGTCCTGGAACCAATCCCCGCAGATACCAAGGGATGACTGTACTAGAATTCCCAAAGTGTAGTCCTTGGAATCTCTGCAACATAATCACCTAGGGCCTTACTAACAGGCAGATTCCCAAATATCACCTCAGCCTCAATGAATCTGAGCTCAGGAGGTGAAACTTGGGATTCTTGACTTTAACATGTGCTCCTTGGTGATCTAGATGTCTTTGAAAACTTGAGAATCTATCACCAAGAGCCCCATCCCAGACAGGTGGTAGAAATCAGCTGCTGTCATTTCTGAGCCATCCATAAGCATCATAGGATTGGCTTCTCTCCATTAGGAATCCTAGAAGCAGGAGAAGGAAGTCACAGCACTCGTGGAATTCGGCCAGCATTTGTTTGCAGTGGTGATGATAATTATAACAGAGCTTTCATATTCTGTTTCCCTTAATACATTCAAGCACTGTAAGTCCCTACATTAATCCTCACGTATTTAAGGTAGATATTAAGATCCTCATTTTACAGATGAAGAAACTGAGCCTCAGAGAGTTTAAATATCTTGCCTAATATTACACAGTGTCATGGGTTAAGTTTAATATGTCTGACTCTAGATAGTGACTTAAACCACCTCTTTATACTATACCTCCACCTTGTGTTTATTCCTTTTTTCATTCCTTTATTTATTCAATGAATATTGAGTGCCTATATTATCCTGGGCTTCAGAATTGCAATGGTGCATAAGAGAGTAAAATAGTTACACTCACTCCCTGCCTTCAGAGAGCCTATAAAAGTACATTTTATAGTTCTATAACTTTATAAGTTTTTATAGTAGGAAAGACAGATTTTTAAGCAAATGATCACACATTCAATTTAAACCTATGGTAAATATTATGAAAGAAAAGGATGGAATACTCTGAAGAGTATTTGACAGGAGAATCTAGTCCAATCTTGGAGGCAAGTTGGGAAATTCTTTCTTAAGGAATTAATGCTTTAACTGAAGTCCAAAGGCAGAGAGGCAAAGGGATGGGCAAAGGCATTCTAGAAAGTGGGAGTAGCATGTGCAAAGGCCCTGAGGTGCCAGAAAATGTGGCCTATTCAGAGAAGTGACAGATAGCCAGCGGGGAGGCAGAGCTTAGTATGTGAAAGGAAGGGGCAGAAGATGAAGCTGACAGCATCCTCAGAGGCCCATCATGCAGGGCTTTGCAAGCTTCTTAGACTTTTCCCTTTAGCCTAAGAGTATCTGTAAGCCATTAAAGAGTTTTCATCAAGGGTGTAACATGGACCAGATTTTGGTTTTAAAATCTCTGGCTGCATTTGTGGAGGATGATCTGGGAGGAAACGGGGTGGAGAACATTCGAGAGAATAGATAGAAGTCTCCAGGAGAGAGATGGTGGTAACTGAGATGAGATGATGAGGAAAGAATATATTAGCAATCTATTTAGGAGATTAAATAGTTGGAACTTGAGGATGGATTGGATGTGGGGTGGATAATGAGGGACATCAGTTGCCATGGATGACTGATGACGTTATGGTTTGGGGAGCTGAGTGGAGGAGGGTGCTATTCTCGGAGAGGGAGGACACCATGGGAGGGCTTTGTTTGGTGGATGTAGTGGGAAGAATGATGTGCTCCTGCTGAGATGTTCACATTCTAATCTCTGGGACCTGGGAATATGCTACTTTATATGGCAAAAGGACTATGTATCTATAATTAAGAATCTTGAGATGAGAATGTCCTCGCTGTCCAGGTGAATCCTGTGTAATCACAAAGGTCCTCATCAGAGGGATGCTGGAGAATCCGAGTTAGGAAGAGCCTGGAAGATGCAATTCAGCTGGTTTTGAAGATGGAGGAAGGGGCCATGAGCCCACGAGTGTAGGCAGCTTCCAGTAACTGAAAAAGACAAGGAAACAATTCTCCCCCAGGGCATTAAAAAGGAATGCAGCTCTGCCAACACCTTGATTTTAGCCCAGTAAAACCCATTTTGGACTTCTGATTTGCAGAAATATAATCCTAAGAGAATAAATTTGTGTTTTAGCCACTAAGTTTGTAGTAGCTGGTTAGAGCAGCAATGGTAAACTCTGATCCCCGGGACAGAGGTCCTACCTTTCCCTATCCCTATCTTGCCACCCATGGTTGTCCTATCTCTTTCCTTGAACTACTAGGTCTGGAGTTTATGCTGACCTTGTGCCTGAAGCTTTTTGTTTGTTTTTATGTTGGCTCTACACAGGACTGTGGAGGTCACAAAGTTCAGTCTTTATTTTAAAGACAGTTAACAAAGCCTGGGAAGTAGGAATGGGGGCAGAGGGGGGCAAGATGACTTGCTCAAGGTCAGTCAATAATCTGGTAGCATTCCTGGGATCAGAACTGAGATCTCTGGACTCCTGAGCCAAAGCTCTCCCTATTCCTTTCATGGGGCAATTTCAGGCCCCCATCTTTATAGAATAGTCCAGATGTCTACACCTCTTTTGACTCCTGACATGTCTGACTTCACTGTCCAACCCTACTCTTCTGGCTGCTGATGGAAGTTTCCATGGACTACTGGAAATTCTGTCTTGGCTCCTGCTGGAAATTTCCATGGACTATTCCCACCTACCCCAGCTGCCAAGGAGCCCAACAGGGTGCTGACTATGCTGCCAATTGTGTGCCACATTTAGTTGCCATGGTTCTCTTGCTTGGTTGATTTGTTTGTTGGTATCACATGGCTGCAAATACCAGATGTCCAGAGTAAGTCTCCTAAGTTATTTAACCCAATAAGTGGACAGTTTAGAGTATTTATTCACCCTACCCTCCTGCCTCTTCAGAATTAAGGCAAAATAAATGGATGTTTTCATAAATGCATACCAAATAATTTCAAGCATGTAGGAAAACACGTGTCTAAATGGTTTTCAAGCTGCTCTTTAGTTCCTCCATCAGCCAGATGGCCTAAGATCCTTCCCACCCTCTCCTCAGTGCCTAAAGCTGGATTGGGGAAAGGAGTGGCCTACTTCAGAGCTTGGGGAAGCCAGCACAGCATGTACCCAATTTAGTGCAGTTATGGAACTGGAAAGGACTGCAGGAGGCCGGTTAATCCAATCCCCTGCTCTTAGGTGAACAATGCATTACATTAACACAAGGCAGTTATTACTGCAGCTATTTCAAAACTCCTTTAGGGACAAACATGTTATAATTTGTCCCTGAAAAATGCGGAGGCTCAAAAATAGCAAATTTATTTATTTATTTATTTAGAGATGAGGACTTACTTTGTCACCCAGGCTGGAGTGCAGTGGTGTGCTCATAACTCACAACATCCTCAAACTCCTGGGCTCAAGTGATCCTCTTGTTTTAAGCGATCCTCTTGCCTAGCTGGGACTACAGGCATGCATTATCATGTGCAACTAATTTTTGTGTTTTTAGTAGAGACAGGGTTTCACTATGTTGGCTAGGCTGTCTGGGACTCCTGATCTCAAGTGATCCATCCTCCTTAGCCTCCCAGAGTGCGTGAGCCACCACTCCTGCTCTCAATACACAATTATTTAAAAGTAAAAGAATATTTAAATGCAGATGTGTCTTAAATTAAATAAATATATAAATGAACATGTGAAGAATATATAAGTGAGTAGAGAAATATAGATAGATATCCATAATACAATGATATATATGATCTGAGGTATGATTGATAATAGCAGCAATAATAACAATGTAGCTAACTTCTACTGAGTATTATGTGTCAGCATTATTATCAATACTTTGTACTTGTTAACTCAATTGATCCTCATAATGTCTTTAGAAGGTAGGAATTAATTCAAGGTGCTGGGGGTATATAGAAGAAAGGAGATTTAATTCTGCTGGTATTGAGGGGGTATCTGTAACTTCAGACAGAAAGTGGCTTCCAGGTAGGTAGTAGTGAAAGCCTTGATTTTGGATGAAACTGGAACTCTGGGGAGGAATATCTGGTGGGAATACTGAGCAGGAGTGGCAAGAGAAGTCTGAGCAAACTCAGGGGAAGTGGCACTAGAAAAACCAGGCAAAAAGAGAGCTTCAAAAAGGGAGATTGTTAAATGTCCTAGTAACATCTGGTAGTAAAAGAACACAGGCTCTGGCATCTCAAGTCATGAGTTTCCTTTTGTGAAAGTAATTTTGTAGACTCATTCATACTAAAGCAGATTAGGGAAGGAATATAGGCGAAGAAATGTAGAAAATGATACACAGTCCTCATACAGAAGACTGGTAGTGAAGGAAAGGAGAGAAAAGGAAAAGGCAGGCAGGGTCAGGGGGAGATTTTTTTTTTCTTTTTCTAGATAGGCGTTAACCTGAACATGGTTTGGTTTGGTTTGGTTGTTGATTTTTAACTGAAAGGAAGACTCCCATTGAGTAAAGATGGAAGATTAAGGGAAATGAGAAGAGGCAGGACAGCCTGGGATGCTTCTGGGAAAGACGGCAGGTCTACATTTGATTGGGGAAAGCAACAGGTGAATCACTGACAAGGGGACTCAACTGGAGGAAGTTCTCCCCTGATGGTCTCTATCATCCCTGTGTAATATAGTATCATAGTTAAGATATTAGAACACGATTCAACCCAGTCTTCTTGATAAAAGAAGAGATGAGGAAAAAAGATTCTCTTTAAAAATCATGGCTATTGGCCAGGCACGGTGGCTCACACCTGTAATCCCAGCACTTTGGGAGGTCGAGATAGGTGGATCAAAAGGTCGGGAGATCGAGATTATCCTGGCCGACATGGTGAAACCCCATCTCTACTAAAAATACAAAAATTGGCTGGGCATGGTGGCATGTGCCTGTAATCCTAGCTACTGGGGAGGCTGAGGCAAGAGAATAGCTTGAACCAGGGAATCGGAAGTTGCAGTGAGCCAAGATCACGCCACTGCACTCCAACCTGGTGACAGAGCGAGACTCTGTCTCAAATAAATAAATAAAAAGTCATGGCTATTGTCTATATCACGCTAAATAAACAAGAGAACAGATGGGAAAGAGACGCAAAGGAATCAGTCCTACATAGTTCCTTTGAATGAATCTAGGGAGCCAAATGAAAGCAAAAATCATTCTGTTAAGGCACATCTGTGCTCATTAAACTAGACCATAATCTCCATGAATGCAGGATATGAGACTGTCTTGTCCACGGTTGCATCCAGAGTACCTAACTCAACGCCCAGCCCACACCAGGTACTCGGTAATAGTTTTTAGATTAATTGATAAAAATTCAAACACTTAAACGTTTTATTTAGCTATTTTAATCAAGGTTAAAAACAGAACCAGCTTCATGGCTATGTGACCTGGGCAGTTTCACAAGGCCCATACTCAGAAGGGCCCCTGGCTTGGTTTAATACATTACAGTCACTACTTTGAAATTTTCAATAATATGAACAAGAAGACCCACATTTTTGTTTTGCACTGGGCCCCACATGTAATGTAGCCAGTACTTGTTAAAAAAAAAAAAACCCACGACACATTTCTATAAAATTTCAGTAAATGGATATTTTAGAAACATATGAATGCCAAATTACCTGTAGAAATTTATCTTTAAAATTTAAAAAAGTATATTTCAGGCTTACCTGAAATGCTAGATCGTGGTTTTTCTTTCTTAAAATATGGTTCATACTCTCTGTAGACAATTTTCTTGAAGGAAGTTGCAGAATGATTCAAACTGGAAATAAAATACAAAAACTAATTTGAAAGGCGTATTCAACATCCATTTCTCACATTACAAAAAAAGTAGTTCTCTCATATCCTTAGACTTCTAGTAGAATACTAGTATCTTTATTGTATTTCAGAAGCCCACAGTTTTATAAATATGATCCATAAATAAAGTTAATGAAATAATTATTGGTCTCTTCAAAAATATCCTGTTGTGATACCTATTTGCTCACAAGTTAATCTACCCGAATATCATTTCTCAGAATCAATTTTCTAAAAAGAGAACCCAAATTATAGTGTAAACCCAAACTTTAGGTTTAGATTTTACATGATTAAAATATGATCAAATCCTTTATGAATAAATGTATGAGCTGTTTTTCAACTGATCAATCAAATACAGTTTTAATCTACTGGGGAACATCATAAAAAAGTACTGATTTGATGGAATTGATTTCTAGTTGAGAGGTGAGAGATGGCTAATTGGGTAAAAGCCCTGGGATTCATACTGGAAACACACAAATGAAAAGCTGTTTTGGAAAGGCTAAGTAACCTGTCCAAGAGATACAGCTGATAAATGGCAGAACCAAGATTTAAAAATGTGAAACAGCTGCATTAATCATTAAAAAAACAAACAAACAAACAAATAGAGGGCAGACAGCAGGGAGAGTTGTGAGTCGTGGGATACTTTCCTGTTGTTGTTGTTATTGTTCTGTGCCTCTAAAGGCACATCATTCTTATCCTCATCTCAAACTCAAAGATGAAGTTAAAGGAAAGAGAATTTGAAGAAACTACCTAACAAATATCTAAATCAGTTGATCAGATTGGCTTCATTTTGTTTCCTAATACGGGGAAAGTGGCCCAGCCATAATCAAGACATAACACCATCCATATATGCCATGACTTCTATACAGCACAGTGGCTACGGTGCAGGCTGTGAATTCAGTGTCTGGATTTGAATCCTGGATCTACCTCTTAGTGTTTTACTTTGAAAAGTTGACTGAATCCATTTGTGCCTCAGTTTCTACAACTATAAAATGAGATTAATACTGAAATCTTCCTCACTGGATTGTTGTATAATATGAAATAAGTTGATATGTGCAAAAGGCATAAGAACTGACACACTAGAAACACTCAATACATGTTAGCCAGTAGCATTATTTTGTAAATGTAATAAGAATTAGTCTTTAGCTTTCAGGTTTTCACAGAAAGCAAAAACAAATCTGTAATTATGGTAATGCTCACTTTTAATATGTGAAATACAGGATCTGTATTGATATGTGGGGACAGAATTAAAGGAGGCATATGAGTACTTTTAGAATGGCTGGATATAGGCAGTGGATTCTCTGTCTCTGACAGCATTCAAGTAGAAATTAGACAACTACTTGGTAAGATACTTGGCGCTGAAGGCAAGGGGAAAAGTAGAAGGTTAAAACATGGAAGTAGAAAATGAATTAAATGACTTCTTAGAGTCCGTATAACTCAAGAATTCTAGGATTCTATATACTAATGTCCCTAATGTGGAAGTCCATTTTTATTTATTTACCTTCAGTACAATTGAAAAGTTATTGTCCTCCCCTGCCTCAGATCTTTAAATACAGAAATGTAGATGATAGTGTAAAATCTTTACTAAAAAATATCAATCTCTAATGTGGAGTAATTTCAACAGAGAGATGTTTTCTAACATGTTTTACTGTATATGCTGTGTATTCATACTGAAGTATGTCTATTTTGATCTGAACAATTTCTATTGGAAAATTATCTGATTAAAAAATTACAGATGATATGATTTCAAACAATGTGTATGATGAGTTTTAAATTTATAAGGACTGTTTAAAGATGATTTGTTCATAATCACAAAATTATATAAAGGTAGAACCCTAGAAGGAAAATGTATGTATATCTTTTCTTTAATATGTCTTTGTACATACATGTGAGTGACTAAACAAATTTTCTTAAGGAATTTTTGAAAATGTTCACCTTAGACTTGGAGCAAGAATAATAGATACCTTTTACCTTTAAAAGGCATTGTCCTGCTAATATTATCTGAAATAAGTAGACAGATTTCTGCTTTGTGCTAAAATACACTTTGGCAAAAGATGGATTTGTCTATGTTGATATTCATCTAGTGAGTATCATAGCTCTAGGGGCAGGACAAGTTAGAACAAGTTCTTAGTTTAAGCAGCCAGATATAAGGATTAGATGTTTTGTAAGAAAATACTAGAAAGAAATAATATGCTTTGGGGTTAAACAATATTGACAATTTGTCTGGGTTACCTTTCTATGGTTTTGACTCAACAATTGCTACCAGAGGAATGATTCTCTGGAACTTTGGAAACTTATCCACAGAGTGAAGGGACAGAATGACCAGCCGTGGTTCCCTGTGTACTTACCATGTGAATCAGACCTTTGCCCTATGTGGTTCTGCCTCCAGCATTTTGCTTGCTATTTTCAATGCTAACTACAGACAAAAGAAAAAACTCCCAAGCATAAACACAGCATGGTACAAGAAAGCCAGAAACCAAGTTTGCATTCCACTCATAAGCAGGCAAGATTAGTGTTAGAAGCACTGTTATTTCCTTTGGAGTTTTAGGTGATGGCCGTTCCCTAAGGGTGTGAGTGTGACTTAGATTATTACTTTAAGGTATAATATTTAAGTTGATTATTTTTGAACAGGAGGGCGCTTTTATTATTATAAGACAAAAATGGTATGTAATACATTCCAAAATAACCCAATTACAATGAAAGTTTTAAAAGGGCTAATATTATACACTAAAAGATCTCAAAATATTGCATTACTTTTTGGAAGATTGCTTTGGTTTTGTAATTGTAAAAGAGGAACACATCTTTCATAATAAATTGTGATGTAAGGAAAAAAAATGAGTCAGTCACACTAGCTGGTTTACTATTTAAAAAAAATGACTAACTGGAAATATTGAATAGACTCTGATTTAGTTAATTTCTGAGAAGTCTTATGTATAACATTCAATCAGAAAAAGTAGTTTGCAACTCAAGGATAGTATTTTACATGAATTAAACCTCTTCTTCGTTACATACACCTTTAAATAGCTAGGGTAAACCATATCCCAGGATATGATTAACAGAGAGAAAAAAATGAAGAGTCACATTCAATAGGACAAATAAGTCAAATATGAAGCAGAAAAAGGTGAAAGTACAAAATGTTGTATTTCCATGAACTGATGATATTTCGAGATGGAGTCTTGCTCTGTTGCCCAGTCTGGAGTGCAGTGGTGCCATCTTGGCTCACTGCAACCTCCTCCTCCTAGATTCAAGCAATTCTCCTGCCTCAGTCTCCCGAGTAGCTGGGACTATAGGTATGAGCTAATTTCTTTCTGTATTTTTAGTAGAGATGGGGCTTCGCCATGTTGGAGAGGCTAGTCTTGAACTCATGACCTCAGACGATCTGCCCGCCTCGGCCTCCCAAAATGCTGGGATTACAGGCATGAGTCACTGCACCTGGCCAAACTAACGATATTTTGTAAATCAGTTATAAGGCAGCAACAAAATTATATGACAAAAAGCACAAGGTGTTCATTTTTAGTTTTAGAAGATGAAGCAATGTAGACAATGGAATAAATAATATGTAACTAGGAGTCTCATAAAAATACTGTACAACTAAAAATCTGGAACAGGAGTTTGCAGGAAGGGCTAATGAGGGAGCAAGTACCTGGTGCCTTTGAATTAACCAATACATTAACCCAACACAAACATACCAACAAAACTGTATTGAAAATAAACTCTTGAAAAGAAAGCAACATCTAACCAATCAAATGGAATGTTTTCTATACCCTCAGAATGATAAACTACATTATTGGAGGCAAAATTAGCATCTACCCAGTTTATTTAATTCAGTGTACTCTCCTATTAGTTATATTTACTTACCTGAAGTTAAAAAAAAAAAAAAGGCATGACATTGCAAAGGGGATTTTCTCTAAAAGAAATAGAGAGAAACCCACCCAGACTCCACACCTGAGTTACCTTGCATTTGTGGGCTCTGGTCGGTAGCTCCAACTGATACCCTGAGCAGCCACGTAGAACTGCCTTAGCTGAGCCGCTTCTGTCCCTTGGCTTCCCCAGCCAACCCAGCTGGTGCCCAAGACCACCAGGACCCAGATTTGTGGGCAGCCTGGGAACATGCTTCCTTTCCTGCTGCCGCTGGCTGCCACCACCCCAGGGCCTGGGCAGCGCCTGCCGAGCTGCTGACTGACCCCACTCAGGGCTGTCCCAGCTGCAGTGAGCTCTGGAGGCTGTGGGTGGCAGCGTCCTCCTCCCCTGCAGTTCCTCCAAACTGCAGCGGCAGCCTCTGGCTCTTTCTCCCTCCCCTTTTCCTGGGGCTTTTCCGGGTAGGGGCTTGGTGAGATCACTGCTCCTGGTGACCAGAGGTATGAGGGAGAGCAACCAAACTAATGGCTGTTTTACTACAGGTGAAGAAGGGGCAGAGATCAGTGGCTCTAGCAGGTGGGACAATGCCCAGGGATTCATGAGCCAGACAAAGCTGTATTCCTCCAGTTCCACCCGCCAACACCACAGGAGCAATCACCCCTACCACTCACCTGAAGCCTGCTTTGGTCCGAGCTCACACTTGCAGAACCATCTGTGCAGTGCAGTGGTTCCCAACCACCTTAAGCAGGTGGCTCCCCTTTTGATCTGAGGAAAAGGGTATTGTGCCCTGTTACTGGCACTGAAACACTATTTTCAAGTGGTGATGAAGCAGGGAACAAGCACATGAGCAAGGCCTACTGCTCTCAATCCCTTTTCTGGCTTCTACCAAGGCACAGTTCTGCCTTGATAAGAGCCTGTCACCAGCTAAGCCACAGCATAGCAGAGGGCTTAAAGAGCTTGGCTGAAAAAAAAATCAGTTGTCCAGATTTCAGTTTAACTTACTAGCTGTGTTGTCTTGGGCAAGTTACTCTACCTCTCTGTTCAGTTTTGACATCTGTGAAATAAGGATGACAATAATAGTTTTTCCTGATAGGGTATGTTGGGAGGATAAAATGCTACTGTAACCTATAGTTCCAGCACTTAGCACACAGCGGCCGGGCGCAGTGGCTCACACCTGTAATCCCAGCACTTTGGGAGGTGGAGGCAGGTGGATCACCTGAGGTCAGGAGTTCGACATCAGCCTGGCCAACATGGTGAAATCTCATCTCTACTAAAAACACAAAAAATTAGCTGGGCGTGGTGGCAGATGCCTATAATCCCAGCTACTCGAGAGACGGAGGCAAGAGAATTGCTTAAACCCAGAAGGCGGTGGTTGCAATGAGCTGATTATCATGTCATTTCACTACAGCCTGGGCAACAAGAGTGAAACTTGATCTCAAAAAATAATAATAATAATAATAATAAAAATAAGAAGAAGAAAAAGAAAAGAAGGAAAGCACATAGCATAAATTTATTACTATGATCATGTTTTCCTGTCTCCAGGACCCCTTGTATTTTGTATTTCTTGAAGGATCTGGCTGCTTCATATCACCTTAAATCTTACTTTGCTGTTCATAGAGAATCTGAGATTTATATTATCTGAAGCATCATAATGACTTGTCCTGGGTTCCCTGTATCTGCATGGCTCCAAGTTCGGTCTTATGCTTTATGCATTCAGTACATTCAATAAATTGTCATCTGGCACCTCACATGAGGGCTCTGTTAATGATATCAGGCTCATAAACAGCCTTTCTCCCTCCCCACTCACCACAATATTCTGTCTTTGCTCCTGTGCTGATATTATTCTACCAACTTAGAAGGCTTATTTTCTTCCTCTTTACTGCGTCATTCTTTACTGTCCAGAGTTCTGCTTCTCTCCCAGATTCTGGGCTCAAATTGGCTTTTCCATCTTAGGATCTATTATAACACTATTCAAATTATATAATCATGTTAATTACCTTTTATTATTCCTTGTAGGTATCTATTATCTTCCTAATTGAACAGCTGCTTACACTTCGTTATCTATAATATTATCAGTGGCTCCCAAAGTTGGTAGAACATCAGAATTCCCTGGGGAACTTTTACAAAATGCAGATTCTGATTCAGAAAACAGGGTTAAGACCAAAGTCCTAGAATACCTAGCCTAGTGATTGACATATAAATAAGCAGTCAGAGGTGCTATTGGCAGTGTATCAGAGAAACTTTTTGAAAGCACTGTGTCCCTAAATCCTAAGGTTACTACCCAAATTGTTGCAACATTATTGTAACCTTTGATTAGGCTGTTGTTTTATTTGCATGTTTGCTTATGTATATACAGTCAACATGACATATTTATTGTATTACATTTCACAGAGACAAGATGACTACTATAACTTTTGGCTGTCTATTTTTTTACTATCAGTTCCAGGTAAACACTGTATAACTTTCAAAGACCCATTTACTAAACATGTGATTTAAAGAACATGTAAAACACATTTGTTCTTCCCTATAAAACATTAAGGTGATGAAATTTTTTTTCTGTTTTTCTAATTTTCTCTTGGAGTGGAGGGTGTGTGATACATATTTGCTGACTGACTGAAGGGTCGAGGTATAAATGGAACAACCACAATTATGTGCTATTACACTGATGGTAAACAATATGCTGTATATAGACCTTACTGAACAAACCGTCAAATGGAGGAACATGGCATTTGGGGAAAATTCTTTTAATTAAACATTTGAATATTGGTCTTTGAGTCCTTTGAGGGACAGTGACGTAGCAGGAAGGTCCACAGCGACATGTGACCTCCTGGCTTGATTCTTGGCCTTCTGCAGCCTCTGGTGCCATCCAGAGGCCTCTGGAAGCCTCAGCAGCAGAGGTCCAAGAGGCCTCATCAACAGCAACCACTGGAGACTCCAGAAGATGCCACAGGAATTCCTTCCAGTTAGAGATGCCACCTGCTTTCCAACAAAGTGGAAAAAGCCTTCCTTCACTCCAAAAATAAAGAGGTATTTTTATTTCTCCACAGTCTGGTCTTCTTGTGAGTCAGATGCTCCAGTCTCTTGGGTTCGCTGGTATTTCAAGTGACAGCTGAGTCAAAGCAGCACAGAGACTACTGCAGAAACATTTGCTCCTGGCTTCTGTGGCTTATATTACAGGAAGAGGAGAGGTGGGGCAGGAAGGGGTGGTAGGTTGAGAGTTTGAGATTGTACCACACTCCCAAACTCAGGAAACAGGGTTGGTCCAGGGCTGGTTCAACAGGTTGGTCCAGAGCTAATCTAAGGTAATTCCATGTCTTTGATTGACAGATGTTTATGACAAACTGCAGCAAATGAACTATAGTTAAGTCAAGTCTAGCGGGAAACTTGATGTTCACAACAGGATCATATGGAGGCTGAGTGAGGTGACCAGGAGAAGGACAGGTCTCTGAAAATGAGACCAAAGAAATTTAAATAATTATCATTTCCTTAAAAAAAAAAAAGAAAGAAAAAAATTGCTCATCATATCTACCCCCTGAGGCTCAGCATAGTCTTTTCTTTCTAGGCTTCAAATATATTCTACCAACTGAAATAAAGATGTTCTTTGAAACCAATGAGAACAAAGAAACAACGTACCAAAATCTCTGGGACACATTTAAAGCAGTGTGTAGAGGGAAATTTATAACACTAAATACCCACCAGAGAAAACAGGAAAAATCTAAAATTGACAGCCTAATATCACAATTAAAAGAACTAGAGAAACAAGAGCAAATAAATTCAAAATCTAGCAGAAAAAAGAAATAACTAGATCAGAGCAGAACTGAAGGAGATAGAGACATGAAAAATCCTTCAAAAAATCAATGACTCCAGGAGGTGCTTTTCTGAAAAAATAAAAAAATACACTACTAGCCAGACTAATAAAGAAGACAAAAGAGAAGAATCAAATAGATGCACTAAAAAATGATAAAGGGGCTATCACTGCTGATCCCACAGAAATATAAACTACCATCAGCAAATACTAGAAACATGTCCATGCAAGTAAACTAGAAAATCTAGAAGAAATAAATAAATTCCCGGACACATACGCCCTCTCAAGACTAAACCAGGAAGAAATGGAATGCCTAAATAGACCAGTACCAGGTTCTGAAATTGAGGCAGTAATTAATAGCCTACCAACCAAAAAAAGCCCGAGACCAGATGGATTCACAGAGGTACAAAAAGGAGCTGGTACCATTCCTTCTGAAGCTATTTCAAGCAATAGAAAAAGAGAGAATCCTCCCTAACTCATCTTATGAGGCCAGCATCTTCCTGATACCAAAACCTGGCAGAGACACAACCAAAAAAGAAAACTTCAGACCAATATCCCTGATGAACATTGATGTGAAAATCCTCAATAAAATACTGGCAAAACAAATTCAGCAGCACATCAAAAAGCTTATCCACCATGTTCAAGTTGGCTTCATCCCTGGGATACAAGGCTGGTTCACCATACGCCAACCAATAAATGTAATTTATCACATAAACAGAAACAATGGCAAAAACCACATGATTATCTTAATAGATGCAGAGAAGGCCTTAAACAAAATTCAACAGTCGTCCATGCTAAAAACTCTCAACAAGCTAGGTATTGATGGAACATATCTCAAAATAATAAGAGCTTTTTATGACAAACCCACAGCCAATATCATACTGAATGGGCAAAAACTGGAAGCATTCCCATTGCAAACCAGCACAAGACAAGATGCCCTCTCTCACCGCTTCTATTCAACATAGTATTGGAAGTTCTGGCCAGGGCAATCAGGCAACAGAAAAAAAATAAAGGCTATTCAATTAAGAAAAGAGAAAGGCAAATTGTTTCTGTTTGCAGATGACATGATTGTATATTTAGGAGACCCCATCGTCTCAGACCCAAATCTTCTTAAGCTGATAAGTAACTTCAGCAAAGTCTCAGGATACAAAAATCAATCTGCAAAAATCACAAGCATTCCTATATATCAATAACAGACAACAGAGAGCCAGATCATGAGTTAACTCCCATTCACAATTGCTACAAAGAGAATAAAATATCTAGGAATACAACTTACAAGGGATGTGAAGGCCTTCTTCAAGGAGTACTACTAGCCACTGCTCAAGGAAATAAGAGAGGACACAAACAGATGGAAAAACATTACATGCTTATGGATAGGAAGAATCAATATTGTGAAAATGGCCATACTGCCCAAAGTAATTTATAGATTCAATGCTATCCCCATCAAGCTACCATTGACTTTCATCACAGAATTGGAAAAAAACACTTTAAATTTCATATAGAACCAAAAAAGAGCCCACATAGCCAAGACAATCCTAAGCAAAAAGAACAAAGCTGGAAGTTTCACACTACCTGACTTCAAACTATACTACAAGGCTACAGTAACCAAAACAGCATGGTACTGATACCAAAACAGATATAGACCAATGGAACAGAACAGAGGCCTCAGAAATAACATCATACATCTACAACCATCTGATCTTTGACAAACCTGACCAAAACAAGCAATGAGGAAAGGAGTCCCTGTTAAATGGTGTTAGGAAAACTGGCTAGCCGTAATGCAGAAAGCTGAAACTGGACCCCTTCCTTACACCTTATACAAAAATTAACTCAAGATGGATTAAAGACTTCAATGTAAGACCTAAAACCATAAAAAACCCTAGAAGAAAACCTAGACAATACAATTCGGGACATAGGCATGAGCAAGGACCTCATGACTAAAACACCAAAAGCAATGGTAACACAAGCCAAAATTGACAAATGGGATCTAATTAAATTAAAGAGCTTCTGCACCGCAAAAGAAACTATCACTAGAGTGAACAGGAAACCTAGACAATGGGAGAAAATTTTTGCAATCTATCCATTTGAGAAAGGGCTAATATCCAGAATCTACAAATAATTTAAACAAATTTACAAGAAAAAAAAACCCCACAACAAAGTGGGCAAAGGATATGAACAAACACTTCTCAAAAGAAGACATTTATGCAGCCAACAAACAAAAAAGGTCGTCATCACTGGTCATTAGAGAAATGCAAATCAAATCCACAATGAGATATCATCTCACACCAGTTAGAATGGCGATCGTTAACAAGTCAGGAAACAACAGATGCTGGAGAGGATGTGGAGAAATAGGAATGCTTTTACGCTGTTGGTGGGAGTGTAAGTTAGTTCAACCATTGTGGAAGACAGTGTGGTGATTCCTCAAGGATCTAGAACTAGAAATATCCTTTGACCCAGTAATTCCATTACTAGGTATATACCCAAAGGATTATAAATCAATCTACTATAAAGGCACATGAACACATATGTTTATTGCAGCACTGTTCACAATAGCAAAGTCTTGGAACCAACCCAAATGCCTATTAATGATAGACTAGATAAAGAAAATGTGGCACATATACACCATGGAATACTATGCAGCTGTAAAAAAGATGAGTTCATGTCCTTGGCGGGGACATGGATGAAGCTGGAAACCAACATTCTCAGCAAACTAGCACAAGAACAGAAAACCAAACACCACATGTTGTCACTCATAAGTGGGAGTTGAACAATGAGAACACATGGACACAGGGAGGGGAACATCACACACCGGGCCCTGTCGGGGGGTGACGGGCTAGGGGAGGGATAGCATTAGGAGAAATACCTAATGCAGATGACAGATTGATGCATGCAGCAAACCACCATGGCATGTGCATACCTGTGTAACAAAACTGCATGTTCTTCACATGTACCCAGAACTTAATGTATAATAGAAAAAAATTCTGCCATCCAGGCTTTTTGTAGGATATTCATCTACCCACTAAACTTTTTGGGAGAGGTATAGCATCAGATTATTTTTGTTTTTCCAGCAGGTAGTATAGGAAATTGACTCCATAACAGTTTGTAAACATTTTCAGCAGTCTTGACTTCTGCTTTGCAGGTAAGGCCCCATCATCACCACCTAGCAGCCAATAATGAAAATGTCACACATCCTGAAATAAGTTATGTCTTGTTAGGACATTTCTGTCCTGGGGGAAATGGGAATCCTAACTTGAACTCTATTGTCACTCCATTGTCATACCTGTGTCCTACTGCCAACACAGCTTCCTTCATGTCTGAAAATTTAATACATGCTTAAAACTTAATACATGATTAAAGAAAAGTTTATCTTCATAGTCTGACTTTTATCCCTACTGTTATATTTCCTTCAAAAATGTCTTTACAGGTACCTTACCTTAAGGACTTGGGTCAAATGCAGCATTTGTAAAAACTCCATATGTTCCTAGGTGGCTAAAGAACAGAAACACAAGGATGACCACCATATACTGCTTAGTTCTCAACAATACAATCCAACACATAGTATTTCCAGAAACCATGAATTACCATTTACCCCTGGAATTCTGCTTTAGAAAGGAAAGAAAAACAAATGCCAAAGAACTATTTGATATCCCACTTAACAGCTCTGGGTAAAATTTGCATTGCATTTTGCACCCACACTACATTATTGTCGATGCTTTATGTACTGAATACCTCTAAGGTGCTGCAACCTCTTCTAGGTGAGAATAGTTACAAAATTCTTGGCATTAACACTTGATAATCTAGCAATAGTTTTCAGAGGGGGCAGTGTGCCCCCTGGGGCTGTTTTTGATTTTTATAACCATCAAGAGTTCTACTGATATTCAGTGGGTATGGGGAAGGGGTGCTGGATGTCTATGACAATAGAGTTCATATAAGGATTTCCATTTCCTCCAGGACAGAAATGTCTTAAAAAGATCCAGCACCCCTGCCTCCTGCCCACTCAATGTCAGTAGAACTCTTGTTCTTTATAAAAATCAAAAAATACCCTTAGGGGACATACTGTCCCTTTTTGAATACTATTGCTAGATTATATATAGCAGGGGGTACAGGGTGCAAAAGAATTGTCCTACACCCCACCTAACTTTGGAATATCTGCTCAATATTCATACAGGTTAAAAATCTCTAAGCCTGGAATTCAAGTGCTTTACATGTAAATATTAAGCATTTTTTTTGCATCTTTAAAAAGTGCAGTTGCCAAATGAATCAATGGACAATTATCACAGGTTTTAGGACTCTTTGCTAGAGTTGTTCACCATTTTGAAAAATCGATGGGTGTTGGCCACACCTCTAATGCTCTTTGACTCACTAATACAACATTCCTCCATCAGCCCACCGGCTTGGCTGCTGCTTTCCTAGTGATTCTGCTGGAAGGTGCATGCTTCTGAAGACCTCATTGCATCTGCTGGCATAGTGCCTAAGCTTTCGTACTTTGTTTTTATTATAAATTACTTTTTGTTTTATTTCTACTTTATATTATAATTAGAACATTTGTGATCTGTGTATTTTACTTCAGAACAGAAAAGAAGACATTGCAGAAGATATTGTAAAAAGGAAGCAGCCATTGTCTGTGATCATTCTGGTATTACAGTGAATTAGAAAGTCAAACTAGCAAAATTTACTCAATCATAAAACATTTCTACCTTACCTGTGAGGATTCAAGGGGCATTTCCCATCATCTAAAATAAGCGAGAAGACATGAATGATTGATTTACAAAAAAAAAAGGATGAAAGAGAGGGTCATTAAGCATATAAATTATTGGGGAAAACCAGTAGACTGATTGTCCGGTAGGCTCATTATAAGGGGAATATTGGGAACAGTCTCTCCCTGAAAGGTGGAGTGTTTTAGGCTAAATTAAACATTCAACAATATTTAACTCTAGAGTCCTCTCACTTTCTTTTTCCTTCCTTTCAGTAAATAAATCAATCTCATTTGAGAGCATCTTGTGTCACATGCCCTCAGCACTCAGCTGGGCAAGCTAACCACATACACAAATCCAAACAAAAAAAAAAAAACAGAGGATGTTTTTCCTCCCTGGTAGCATATTTTTATCCAAATGACAGACTCTCATAGTTGAATTTTCAGCCATGGCTGCAGCATTTTCCGCTTATTTGGCCATAGAAAACATGAAAACCTAAAACCAAATTGGGAGAAGCCCAGGCAAAAAGCTCTCATCCCCAACAAATGAATGTATTTATTATTAAAAGTATTGGAGCATGGTTGGCTATTTGTCCTTTTCCACTGTTAGAGGGTCCCCTGGAAATTTCTCAACATCAAAGAAAGAACTTGGGGAAAACATCAAGATTTGTGTGATTCCTGTATGATCATACAGATTAAGGTCAAGGAGCTCTTGCCTCTACCTTCTGGGTTTGGTTGAGAAAGCACACATTCTGCAAGGAGAGATTCGCTGTAGCTCTCAGTATATCTCTTTGGTATTGAAACAGAGTATTGCCCTTTGTCTATTGTGTTAGCCACTCACAGGGGGGTATATGAAGGAGATTTGTAAAAACAGCCTCAGTGTTTTGGTAGCATTGTAAATGGAGAAAATAATAAGAGTGGGGAACACGTGGTTTTGCCTCTGAGCAGTTAAGAATAGGTGTGGAGGCTGGGCGCGGTGGCTCACGCCTGTAATCTCAGCACTTTGGGAGGCTGAGGCGGGTGGATCACGAGGTCAAGAGATTGAGACCATCCTGGCCAACATGGTGAAACCCCATCTCTACTAAACAAAATACAAAAAAATTAGCTGGGTGTGGCAGTGTGCACCTGTAGTCCCAGCTACTCTGGAGGCTGAGGCAGGAGAGTTGCTTGAACCCGGGAGGCGGAGGTTGCAGTGAACAGAGGTCATGCCACTGCACTCCAGCCTGGTGCCTGGTGATGGAGTGAGACTCTGTCTCAAAAAAAGAAAAAAAAGAATAGGTGTGGAGACCTATGTCAACAGTAGAGAAATTCAATGAGAACTTTTTCAGATATTTTAACATCGCCACTTTGAATTACCTTGACTTGAGCATTAATGGTCTCTCTGATGTCCCTAGTTACTTTTATTAGGAGTGATGAACAAGAGCCCCATTAGGTTATAAATAAAACTTTATGAACTTATAGGCAGGCTAAGTGTCTGGAGTAGATGGAGAAAGGATGTTTTAAACCTTAAGAGATGGGATGTTCTCTTCTTTAATTCCTAGATTAAGGTTATTTTTCTGATGAACAGTCTGATGAACACAGTTACCCTTACAGTGAGTTTTCATCTATTTGGTCTTCTCTGCTTAAATCCTGCATCAACTTCACAAGTTTTCGGGAGAAAAATCAAATCTCTTAGCTTATCACACCAGGTCACCAATACAGGGGCAGCTTCTTCTGCCCCAGCTTCATCTCCTGCCTCCTCCATAATCCCCTTTTTGATTCAGATGCCCTGAACTCCTAAACATACCGCCTTTTCGGTGATCTCACACTTTCATGTCTTTCTACATGCCATTTTCTCTGATGGAACTCTGTATCCATTTTCCCTTTGGCTTAATGCCTCTCATTCTTCAAAGCTAAGCTTGGAAAAGGCTTTCTGACCTGCCAGTCTGGTTTAGGCATCCCTAGTCTACATTCTAATAACACCCCGGTTGTATTTGTCTCCTAACATACTTACCACACTTCACTATCAGTGCTGATTTCACCTGTCTCCCTTACTGGATTATTCCTTCCTTAATACCAGGGACCATCATTGTGGGTCTCACACTCTAACAGAGACGATCAATAAATGACTGCTACATGAAGAAATAATTGAAATAAGGAAGCATGGCACCATTCTAATTAGTTTCAGTGATAACCTAGGGTACTTAGACCAGAGGCCCCAAAAGCCAAACTGCAAAGTAGGCTCATTTGAATTTTGGGAGAGGGCTTTTGAAAAATTCAGATTTCTGCACCCACTCCCAAGTCTCCCATAGAAGGATCTATATTTTAATGAAGTTCCCTAGGTAATTCCGATGACAGTCAGTTCTCAAGATCACTTATCTTGGCTTAATTTTCTTTTATCACAAATATTTTCCAACATGAGCTACTGAAGCTGTGGTTTTACCTGCATCCCCCGCCACCCCCCGCCAAATTGCATGAAAAATAAAAAAGCAAAGGAGGATTCTCTTCTATTTACCTTTTTGTCTGAAACGTTTTCTTAGCAGAGCCAGGAGTGTCCCACACGTTATCAGACCTGTTACAGAAGCCACCCCTCCACCAAAGTAAGTCAGGGCTTCCTGGATAGTCAGTGGTCCTGCTGCAAAACAAACATACATATGCAAGACATAAGAAGCATATTATGCAAAAGAACAATCTTTCTCTCCCAGAAAGTTTCCAAGAACACTAAGATATGAGATCAGGTAGGATCACCAAAGGCCCTGGCAATGCTGACAAGCTAACATGAAAGAATATCCAGAATTCATAAATCCACTGCAAAAGAATGGAAAGTGGGACCTTATTTTATTCCTAAGGCTGAAAAATAAACTGTAATTTCCAAAGGAATCGGGGTAAAAACCAATAAGAGAAATTAACTTGTAGACATAAGAAGCCTATACATGTAAGTTTAGACAAAATAAACCATGGGTAATTTTTTGGCAAAGATTCAGAACGAAAGATTCTTTGGCAATCTTTGGCAAAGATTCAGATGGATGAAAATATGGAATGTTTCTACTGTCACATAATTTGCAACTTCTAATTTATCAATTTCTATAGCAGGTTTTACATTTAATATGCCTATTATTCTAACACATCTTGGACATCTGCAAATGTAACAAAAGGTAGTCAAGACAAGCCATGAGGGGGAAAAATAGGGGGCTGAAATACACTTTGCAAAGAGATGGAGCTTAATTAAGGAAGATCTGTAAGGGTGTTTTTAGAGTTAGGTGATAAGCAAAGTCTTCTGAGATAATAAGTTAGAAATCTGCATGAAATAACTCCCAGTTTAAAACATTTTGAAACTTCAAGGTCTGTTAAACAGAGATTATAGCAAAGTGAAAGGTTTCATTTCACAAATTGAACACTGGAAAGGGAATGGTGATTACCTACACAGTTACTGGGTTTAATTTCCACTACTCTATAAGGCAAGGAGATTCTGCCTGATTCATTATGAAACACTTATTAAGCAGGAGGAAACTCAGTGATGGAAAGCAAGACCGCTGTGAGAAAGACATAGAGAAGAAACAGTGATTTTGTTATTTTCCACATTAAAGTGACTTCTTGACCCACATGAAAATTGTACCTTGGCAGGTTGGCACGGTCGTTGACCAGTGACCATTCTCCTGGCATGCTGTTTGTGCTGAGCCACTAAGTAACTGGCCCTCTAGACAATGGAAAGAGCAGATTGATCCATAGCTGGAGTTTCCCCAGAGGCTGGAGCAGTTCATCACTACTGGCGTATTAACCTGTAATTCTGAGCATTTCACAGCTGCAGATAAGAACGAACGCAAGAAAAACACATTGGAGGCAAAAGAGATTATGGTTTCTTTTGTAACCTGACTAACACTGCCAATAGATGAGGCAGAATATAAAAGGTCATAAAGGATATGAGCCACTTCCAATATTCACAGTAGCTCTTCCAAGAGCACATATATGAAAATATTCTCCCAAAGGGTGATAGCCAAAGAACGATGATGGAAAGATGGACACATGGTAGCATTCAATAAATACCTGCTAATGCATTGATAAACCTTGCCTTCAAATATACTATTTTAAAAATTTTGGTTCTTAAAAATACTATTGTTCTAATTATTATTACTACATATGTGATCAACTGGCATGTCAGTCTGTGTGTATTAAAATATGTCACAAGTGTTCAGCATATTGGGAAACTGGAAGTTTGAATGAAGTAGACTGTCATCCTCCTTAAACTATTTTTTAAGGGAACTTCAGGTTATTCTTTATAATTTATGGGAAGGAAATTAAGGTCAGGAAATTAGATATAATTCAAATAAATGTTATTAATCAGTAGTGACATTTGCAAAGCACTGTGTTATGTTTTTTGGCAGATAAAAAAATGAAAGAAACATAGGACTCAATGCTTTATGTACAGGGTGATAGCTCTTCAGGAAATACCACGTATGGCTTAACTTTTTGTTAGGCTCAAATTATTATGAAAATATTGGATGTTTATACTGTCACATAATATGCAACCTCTAATTGGCCGATTTCTATAGCAGGTTTTATGTTTAATATACCTATTATTCTAACACATCTTGGACATCTGCAAATGTTTCTTCCTTTAAGTCTCTGAGTACTTGTGTATTAGCTTTCGCTTGTGGCATGAGGAAGGGCAGAAGTGATGTGCCTGTGATATATTACTTCTAATTGGGATTGGTGTGGGTTTCATAGGGGAGCTGACACTTGCATTAGTGGTTGTGGTTGGGTGAGATTTCAACAGATAAGCACAATGGCTAGCTTGAGTGCCCGCAGGAAGGCAGCATCAGAACTGCTGGCTGTTTTTCACCTTACCTCTGCATGCTGGAATTACTGCTGTCCATTGTCCTGAAGGTCTGCAGCTCAGAGTGCTGTCTCCTATGAGTGTGAATCCAGCGTTGCATCCAAAGTAACAAGTAGTATTAAAACCAAAGGTTCCCAGATGATGCCTACAGAACATGGTTCCCTGCCCAGGAGTGGTGAGGGCTGGGCATCGCACCTCTGGAGTAGAAACTGATGCTACGCCTGTTGTGAGAAAATATTTCAATTCAGAGAGCTTCCAATTAAAAGAAGTGTAACAGGCTGATGTGGAATAAATGCTTTTCACTCCCTTCATAACAAGGGAGGCTCTACCAAGACCTATTTAAGGAAATTAAGAAAAACTATCAGTGTCAGAGATAGAAAACCAGATGAGGAAAATTATTTAAAAGCATCCTTGAGGAGATGATTCTCTTGGCCAAAAGAAGAAATCAGAGGAGTCATGGTTATTGCTATATTAAAAAGAAGCAAAAAATGCTACAGAAATATAAGAAATTCAGTAGAGAGCCAAATATACTTGGTCTAACTGCCTGCCCAACCCTGCTTTATTGGGAAGTGGTATTGTTCTCTGGCTAAAGGTCAGTGTGAAAGTTGAAATGTACTGCAATAATTGCTTTCTGTCTCAAAGTATTTCTTACATTTGAATGGTCCCACCAACTTTGTCATTAACTTGCCACATGGCAGGAAGATGATGATTGAACTCTGTACCTCAATTCCTAGATTTGAAAAACTTTCTCTCAGCAACAAATTAATGGAGATCATTCAATTTGATCAAAAAATACTCTTTCAAAAAAAGAAGCCATGAAACAAAATTCCTGCTTAAGAATCAATATACCTTTTATTCACAAACATAAAAATATCTTGTCACTCCTTAGACAATTTAAAATCCTTCAGCTATTTGCTAAATCCAAATAATAATATAAATGAAGTAACTATTATTTCTTTAAATCTATGTACAATGATCTAGTTCACATATAAGAACCAGATGATTGTTTGTTGTTGTGGAATAAATTTCCAAAAGTAGAACTGTCTCAGTAAGTATATATCATTACCTTTGCAGGTTGGTGGAGTAGCTGACCATCTTCCAGAAATTGTGCATTCCACATTATTAGGCCCCTCCAGCTTAAAGCCCTTGTTACAAGAGAAATAGCAGGTTGAGCCAACATTGAATTCTCCCCGAGTGTCAGAACAATCCAGGTTACCCTGCTCTGGGGCGAAGAGTTCTGGGCACTTGCTGGCTGGAGTATCAAATTAAGAGTGTCACAATCTCCAAGTTTATTCAGAAGTTCTGTGTTATATAAAGTTCATTCACTTATCTATTCAAAAATATTTATTAATCACATATATTCCAGCTGTTTTGTCAGGCTGCATCATTTCACAACATATAATATAGGTCATTTGCTGCAAAGGGCAGTGGGAGGATGGTCAGCTTACAGACAGGAGTATAGGTACAAGTCATGAACACAGGGAAGTCAAAGATTTAGGCAACCACATTCAAGAACTTCCAATGTCACCCTATTTTCTCTACACCTTCTGCTTCAGAGACCTCATAGCCTGCCACAGCTCCCGCTATCTCATTTGAATGATTTGAATGGGTGCAGTCCAGGATTTCACTTCTGCCCTTCCTCTTGCCTGAAACTACTTGCTCCTGTATATCATGCCATCTCTTCAAATTCAACACTCCTCAAACTGCAATGATTGCTTTCCGTCTCAAACTATTCCTTCCATTTGAATCCCCTTGCTAATTTTTTTGTTTGTGTTGTTGCATTTTAATATTACCGATCCAGATAACATAGGAAAGCTCCAAACCTCCTGGTCAAGATAGATGAGCTCCTTGGAATTCCCTGAAGTGACTTTGTGTGTTATTGCTTCTGGTGCTTGGCCCACATTTCCCTGAGTATTTTTCCATTTTCATGGGATAAAATCCCACCAGTCTTCCAGGATTTAACTCAATTTAACCTCTCTGAAGACTCTGCTGATCATCGCAGCCTGAACTCTTCCCCTTTGAATTCTCCAACTTTTTGTCTGAACTCATGTGCTGTCATGTCACATGTCATAACCTCCCTCTTCTACTGGATGGAAAGTGTCTGAAATCCAAGAATCATCATCCTTGAGTCTTCCATAATTCCCAGCACAGGATCTCAAGAGATGGTGCTCAGAAATCACTCGCTAAGTGAATAAATACATGAATTTAATTTTTAATTCACAATTTCCCCCCAAAAAGTGTTTTTACAAATTATTGCAGTTACATTTTTTTAGCATTATGCCTTTCTCCCCATTATATTCTCTAACATAAGACTATTATTTATCAATAAAGTTGGGTTATTGACAAATGAAGTAACTATTATTTCTTTAAATCTAAGGCTATTCTGAAGGCAATACCTTAGTCAGGTAAGTCTCATGTTACTTAGCTAGTTTGATTTTTACAAACTTCTTCAAGTCCTATATGCTGCTTCATGGAAAACTGATGTACAGTATTTGATTTTTATATACTGGCCCATGTTTTTCAGTAACAAGCTATTCACTGAAGGATTATGGATTCCTATTGCATGAATCCATTCAAATAACCAGAGTAGCATAGTGAATTTCAGTTCAGTACTCTCAAATTGTTGAGTAATTAACAACTTCATATCTGATACATCAAGTCAATTTACCAAACAGTTTTGAAACATGTCTATTGATGTAAGGCTTAGACATGAAATCATCTGTGAACATTTTTACAAAAATAACTTTTTCATAATCTCCCAGAATTACAACTTTAAACTGAATAATATGTATAATGTCAGCTGCATGAGAGCAGGGACCTTGTTAGTTCTTTAAACACTATATCCCAGAGAACAGGGCCTGACACATAGTAGGGGTTCTACAAATACTTACTAAATGAACGAATACAGTAATGAAGACAATTTAATTTAAATGGATTCTAAAATGTATTCCTACCTGGTTTGAAAAGAAACAAGAGGAATTACTGTTTTAAAAAATTCACTGAAGGAGGCCCTAGTATAAAATGAGAATTACTACAGCATTAAATTCATCTGGGGGATAGTGATTTGTTTTCAGTTTTGTCAGTCATGTTCAGCCAAGGTTATATATCCAGCCATTTGTATTTATAAAAGTCTCTTAACCCTTTCAGGTAAAAATTAACCTTGACCCTTACATACTAAGAATTTGGCTCTGGATCATGTAAAAAAGTGGGTTTTCATGTTTGAGGGGCAGCCTTGATAAGTTACATGGCATATGGTGGGCACTCAGCAAAAACAGGATGTTTGACATTTGTAGAGTTATCAAGAATGCTGCTGGAGTGGAGATTAGTGCATATGCAGAGGAAAAGACTTATACCCAGGAATGACCTTTGTGCATAACTTTGAGAAGTGGTTATATTCTTGAGCCTACTCTAAAACTTTGGGGAAAAAATCCTGAATAATTACAAAAATAGAAAACAAGGGTTGCATTTATTGCATGCTTAATACTCTATTTTCACTGACTACCAAGGCAGTTCTGTCACATACAGCTCTTCATTGCTGTTTTCCTAGAGTCAATCGAGTAGGTATACATGATTGTATCTGAGTTCATAAACATATTGATTTATATTATTTCAGATAGATTTAGTAAATTCTCTGTTTCCTTTTATTATATCATTTTACTTGAGTTTGATAGAATTTCCTCAATAATTTTCTGGAAAGAAGATTTAGTATAAATAATAAATGTAACTGAGTTGACCGTTGTAAACTCAAACTTTACAAATAAAACTAGAAAGCCCCATGGAGTCAGATAAATGTTGGGGGAATGAAGGAAAAAATGGAGATGTCAGCTGGGCCAGAGCTTTAGGGGGCACCAGTTCACCATATTTTAGGACATGGGTAAGCAGGCACGTGGCAGAAGAGCAGAGTTGAGTTTGGGACTTGGAAACAGGACCCCTCCCCACACAGTGGAAATAGACGTTAAGAGTTGGGTTCAGCAGCCAAACATGGTCGCCAGAGGGTCAACGACAGTGTTCAGGGATTAGGAGCTCAGCAGTCTTTATTATGAAAGTGGTTCAACAGGCAGGGACAGGAGGGACACAGAAACCGTATACAAGCAATCCAGCCTGCAGTTGGTAC
The DNA here is from genome assembly GCA_963574635.1 of Cheracebus regulus. NCBI lineage: Eukaryota > Metazoa > Chordata > Mammalia > Primates > Pitheciidae > Cheracebus > Cheracebus regulus. Next base: position 58,587 of record CAUYQU010099527.1, read on the forward strand.
AAGAACCTTAAGCATTGCTTAGGTTTATGGAAAGGACTTCAGGTCCTGAAGGGCAAAGGCAGAGACAAGGCTGAAAAATAATAGACCCTCTGTATCTAAGGGCTCTGCATCTATGGATTCGACTAATTGTAGATCAAACATATTCAGGAAAAAATTAACTCTATAAAGTTCCAAAAAGCAAAACTTAAATTTGACATGCACTGGGTGTGTTGAATCCACACAGATGAAGTGATATGTAGGCTTTGCATTAGGTATTATAAGTAATCTAGAGATGATTTAAAAGTATAAGGGAGGATGTATGTAGACTATATGCAAATATTATGCCATTTTATGTAAGTGAATTGAGCATCTGAGGATTCTGGTACCTGCAGGGTGTCCTGAAACCAATTCCCTCTGCAGATACTGAGGAAGAACGAAGCAGAAGCCACATCCCAGAGGGCCCAGGAAACTGGCATTCTAACTAAAGTAGAAATATCTGTAAAGCCTTCCCCCAAAACAAAATCTCGCATTGCACTCTGAAGAGACAGCTTGAGAACTCCACCTGCCACACTGCCTCTGCTTACTCGGAGGCTCCTGAGTCCATCTGACATACCCTAGAACTCTGCAAAACACTATGTGAAAACTGGGGTTCTAGGTGGCAGTGCTGAGGGTGAAAATTAATGAGTTCAGGCATATGGGAAAAGAAGAGGAACCATTTGCCTAAATTTAGAGCATAAATCTGGAGAATGAAGTAGAAACACAAGTGAAAAAATCAGAGCTCAAGATCAGAATCAGTCAAGGTTGATAATTCTGAGGGTGACAGTGGGTTAAAGCTGCTGTTCATGGTCGGGGTTGGGTCTACACAGTGAGTGGGGACTGGGCCTGCAAGGTGGGAGGGAAATGCTTCCTCCTGTAGAGAAAAGAGGGCTGGAAAGGAATGAGGGAAGCAAATACTATAGATCTAGCAGCCATGTTGGTTGCATACATGATTTAAAATGTGAATGAGATTTTCAAAGTTTTTTTTTTATTCTTTAGCCTAAAAATCTGGGAAAACAGAATTTATTTGACAGATAAATGTCAATGGGATAAATGAATAAGAGTGAACAATAAATGAATGAGTGATAAAGCACAGCCCAAATGCTATCCCACATAAATGCTCTAGAATTCTCAGGGAACTTGTAGTACATGTTTTTGACAGCAGATGGTAGCACTTTATGTCTTTCACCCTACAAAGTTCTTGGCCAGGGAAGCAACCTCAAAGATGGTCTTGTCCATGCCTCTCCTTTGGAAATTGAGGAAACAGGAGGCTAAGGGTGTTACAAGACTTTCCTAACAGCACATGACTTGGAGAGACAGCAATATAAGTCTTTGATATTAATCTAGTGCTCGTTCCACAAGAGGGAATAAATAATATTTTAGCTGTTTTCATATAACACTAGTAGATTTCTACCAACATATTCTCTCATCTGATCACCAGGCACTGCCACTTCTAAAGTTCATTTAGCAGTTACAGCTGCAATCTGTGGAGTGGAAAAGAGTAAATTCAAGTGACTTACCCAGGGTTCAGAAGCCCTGCCACTGGGTGATAGTGTAGTTCAGTGGTCAGAATACTAGCCCTATAATCAGAGTATGCCTCGGTTTGCATCCTGTCTCCATACTTCCAGCCTTGACCTTTGTGAGCTGCTTAACCTCGCAAAGCCTCAGTTTCTTCACCTTTAAAATGGTCATAGTAATAACCAACTTAAGGGTTTCTTTGTGTGGATTGACTGTGATGATGCTTATGAAATAGGTGGTACTACATTAAGCAATAATTATTAGCAATTATTGCTGGTCGTATTATGACTAACTCTGCACTGAACAATACATTAGAACAAGGGTAACTTTTGCAACTAAACAGGAGCTATGAATTAATTAATTCAGTGCACTTTTATTTTAGAACGTAAAGTATACCAGATACTTTGCCAGCCAGATGTCTCAGGAGAGTTAAAGACAGATAAGATCTGGCCCCTGTCTTTGAGAATTCTAATTTACCGAAGCTTGTGTTTGAGTAAATTTTACTGGTAAATGATCAGCTTCAATTCAACAGGTATTTGTCACACATCCATTTGTATTCTGCCTAGCTGCTGCAGGGGGTGTAAAGATAAAGAAGGCAGCCGGGTGCCGTGGCTCATGCCTGTAGTCCCAACACTTTGGGAGTCCTAGGTGGGTGAATCACCTGAGGCTAGGAGTTCGAGACCAGCCTGGCCAACATTTTTTTCAAAAAAAAAAAAAGAGAGAGATGAAGAAGGCATAGCTCCTACAGCTCCTGCCTTCAAGAAGGTTCTATTCCATATAGAAGTATAGACATGGAGGGAGGAGGGAAGTACACACGTAGTCATGCTACGGTTAACTCTCACCCATCCCTGAATAAGTCAGTGGCTGGAATTTAGTAGGTGCTCAGTTGAAGGTGAGCATAGGAATGAAAAAATGAAGAATGTAGCTGAAAAAGACTCTGTAAGGAAGTAAAACTTTCAGTGACACAGAGCTGAGCCTTTTCACATACTGACAGTGTGACCCTGGATGAGTTGTTTAACCTCTTTAAGCATGTGTCTCTTCCTTATCTGCAAAATGAGATGATACTGTCTTTCCTCATTATTATAGAATTGTGGTAAACAGAAATGCTATAATGACATGAAAGCACTTCCTGAAACTCTGCAATTTTTTTTTTTTTTTGAGACAGAGTCTTGCTCTGTCACCAGGCTGAAGTGCAGTGGTGCAATCTCGGCTCACTGCAATCTCTGACTCCCAGGTTCAAGTGATTCTCCTGCCTCAGCCTCCCAAGTAGCTGGGACTACTGGTCCGTGCCACCATGCCCAGCTAATTTTTGTATTTTTAGTAGAGACAGGGTTTCACCATATTGGCCAGGATGGTTCTCGAAACTGTGCAATATTTAACTAAAGTTATTAAAATATTATTTAAAGAGGGAGAAATTTTTTATCTAGATTACCATGGTTGTGGAGAGTGTTATTTGTTTCAGCTCAAGAACACTTTTATATAAATCACTGATGATTCTCCATTCTCTGATGTCATCTTAAAACCATAAGAAAGGACAGGCCCACAAGCCTACCTTCACATGTCGGTGGGGAGTCTGTCCAGTGTCCCAATGGAGTACAATCCAATCTTTCTGGTCCAGACAAAGAAAATCCCTCATCACACATGAATTGACAGGTGGATTTATAACTGGAACTTCCGAGAGGTTGAACACAGGTCATTGTTCCATTCTGAGGGCTTAGCAACGGTATACAGGGAATGGCTATCATAGGCATGGCAGAGGAGAAAAGAAGAGATCATTTTATAATTCAGCAACCTGAACTCTGTAACTCTGTGTGTGTGTGTGTGTGTGTGTGTGTGTGTGTGTATGTGTGTCCTTAATATACAAGGATGACATTTGGCTAAAACTGAATTTCATGATGCTTTATCACCAGTTAGAGGTTCTAGAGGTATAAAATAACAGCAGCTTACTGTTATTGACATCCTGAAGTGCTCAATCACAAACAGCATTAGAGGTGATTTTTAAAGGAAGCTGGTGCTCTGTTTTGAAAGATAGTGGTGCAATTCGTTTTGGTTGCTTCTGGACAGGAGAAGAAGTGGTTGCTTCCTTGATACCTTCTTCAGAAACACCCCTAATGGCCTTACCAGAAAACAATGACAAGTGAACGGAAACACAGAAATGGAGGAAAATACTTTTTTCCTCCTTTCCCAACAAAGTAGTGGAATCTGGGTCCAAAGTTTGGCTCTGTTACTTACTAGCAAGCTATCTCTAGACTAACCTTTCTGAGCCTCAGTTACTTCACCTTTGAAATGGGAAAATGCATAATCTTTGCCTGTAGCAATCCTTAGTTATATACATTAATTAAATCAAACGTAAAAATTAAATTTAAAATAAAATTTAAAAATCATGGACATACAGTAGATATATAATATAATTGGCTTTTTGCAAGTGCTAATTTGTACCTCCTTCCAATAGTATTGTCCTATGTTGGCCAGCCACAAATGACTCTACTGTTCACTTTTAAAAAAAAACAGTTAAATCAGGTCTCATAGTTCTTTGCCAAAGTTTATGCACATAGAGTTTGAGGTGCTAGAGGACTTGCTTGGATTGGAAGTCATGCTCTGTGACTTTTGGTAAGTCACTTAACCTCTCTGAGCCTCAATAGCTCCACCTTTAAAATAGGAAGATAGCATCACATAGCTCCCAGGATTTTTACTAGTGTCAACAATAAAAGCACTGTATAAAAATGTTTTTCTTTTTTAACTTTTAGGTTCAGGCATACATGTACATGTGCAAATGTTAATAGCTGTCAAAATGTTCCTCTGCCAGTGATTGAAACAATAAAGCCCAGATTCAATATGTTAACGTTAAAAAGTGAAGACTAAGTGAACACATGCTTTAGGGTATTTCTCCTTCACTATTTGACCTGGTTGAGCAGTGTATGGCCTTATACCAGAGACAGCTGGGGTATGGCTGTACTAGGGTCATTTTTCAGCCACTGACTTAAATGCCATGAGGTTTCAAGAACACTTTCTATACCTTTCTCTTCCCTTCATTCCTTCCTCTCTCCAGCTACACTCCTTTTAATGTGATCGACTTGTCCAAAGATCGGGTTCTTTTCTGCCACTTGAAAAGTCTTTCTGTAGTAAGTGTGTATGTGCGGCTGGAGAAGACACAATTCAAGAAGACTATAAACCACAAGGACCAATGGGGGAAAGGGTGTGGGTGAGGACGTTGGTGCCATAGAGCCCATTTCCAGCTCTTTTGTGGCTTTGCCTTCTGATATCAGGGGTAGGTGTGGAGGGGTGGGGGGACATTAAAAAGGGAAATTGTCTGATAACACTCTCTCAGAAGTATTACAACAGCTAGTGGATTGCACACTGCATGGTACTTTCCTGCCCAGCCCACATTTGTGTATTTCACTTGATGTGCACCCCGTAACAAGAGGAGAAAGTTCAGAGTAAACAACTAAAAGCAGAAGGGAACTGGAAGGTCACAGGAAGCCGTGGTGAGTGGCAACCTCCTTGCTGTGAAACACCCAGAGGTAGGACAGTATGGAGCAATGAACTGTAATCTGTGCCCTTCACTGCCCAGGCTTGCCTGGAAGAGTTTTGATCACTGTGATCACTGTCCTCAGGGATGCCTACTTCTTCCCACAACTTCCCCAAAGTCGCATGAGCTTTGTAATATATCCAGGCTTCAGCATAGCCAGTATGACCACTTAAGGGGCAAGGTCACAGCCCCACCCTGTTCTCTCTAGACCCAGCTCTGAAGGTGCACCCAACCCGAAATCCAGAGGCTTGTCATCCTCTCTGGTGCCTGGGGATGAAGGACATTCAGTTCTGCTGTTTGTTCACTCATTTGTTCATTCATTCATTTACTGCTGACCTAGCTTAACAGTGGTATGTGTGTGTGTGTGTGTGTGTGTGTGTGTGTGTGTGTGTACGTACATGTGTTCGTGCTTTTGTGTGACCTGAATAGCAAGTGGTTTCCTTTTCGTAAAAAAAAAAAAAAGTATCTGCCTGCTTTCGCTCAAATGTTGCAAGTCTGTACAAAGTGAAAGGTATGGCAAAGAATGTAGAAATGTCTAGTCTTTTACCCACTTAACTTTATTGTTATAATTGTATATACATCATAAAAATATTAACTGCATAGGGAGAAAAGTAGATGGAAAAAATATTGGAAAAATTCATACCAGAAGGCTAACAGTGTCTATTTTAGGGTAGGAGTATTTAAGAGGATATTTTTTCATTTCTTTATTATATTTCTGCAGATTTTCATAAATGAAAATCTTGCTTTTAAAAAGCAGCATTTTTTTTTAACAAATTAAGGAGTTGGATATGTTGAGGGGGAAAAAGACTGGGGAATATAAAAAATATACATCTATCCTTCAATTCACAAACATGGATGACCAGTACCGGTTCCAGTTTATACAAGATGTTGACAGAACACACTGGCTTTTCAAATATCAAGTACAATGCAGATAGAATGTTTACACTGAATCTGCACATTTCTTTCTTCTGAGAATCTTGTAACCTCCAGGACAGAGACTAGTTTTTCTCTTTTTTCTACCACTCTTCACTTTATTCTAAGTATATTTTCTCCAATTTTATGCAGATCTTGGAGTGTTTGCAGCTGGGTACCTGTAAATTCTGCCCTTCCCATTTTACCATTATACCCTAAGATTCCTAGACGTGCCAGATCAGCTTTGGGAGAACCGCTCTGAAGCAGTTTTTTTCCCACCTGGTCTTCTTTCCAGATACTACTTTTGGCCAGGTGAGAAGAGTTTACCTGGTTTGTGACAGGAAACTTCAGGTCTGGGTAAAGACCCTGATAAGGAGTTAGCAAGGCCATGCCGTACTGCCTGTGATCAGACATCCTGACACTTGTGTTACCTGCCTAGCCCCCGGAGGCATTTGCATTTGGGATCTTTGGGTTACAGGACAAGATGATGAGTGAGAGTATTTATTATTTTTCCAGTCTGTTTCAAGGTGGATCTTATATAGTTGCCACCTCTAAAATCCAGCCTTTAAAAATATTGCCTACAATATATTTCCAAGATGTTAGAAAGAGTATACTCTTGCATTCTGGAGCAACAGAACTCCAGCTTCCAGTAGCCAAGCACTGTAGCACACTTGCTCCCACAGGAACAAGCTTTCATCGCAGGCTGACTGACTGATACCTAAAGGCACCAAAGGGGTGGGAGCAGTTCATCTGGGCCTCGTTTTGAACTGGGAGATCCTGGCACTGCAAAGCTAAGGGGTGAGGAAGTAAGGAATAAAGAAACAGTAATACACATGTACTCGTTGATTTTGAGCTGTTAACTCTTTCTAGTGTTAAGAACAGGGTTTCCTGAATTGGGTTTATTTAACATAGAAGATGAGAAAAAGTATCATTTAATTATAATGGCATATGAAGGATTTTATTAGGAAATGCTAAACCATTGTTGAGCCTCTTGGCAACATGTATCAATAACTTTTAAGCTATCATACTTTTGGACCCAAGAATTTATGCTAAGTATGTAATAAAGATGCATGCCAAAAAAATCTATTCAGAGATTTTGATCAAGACATTATTTGTAAGAGCGGAATATTGAAAACAAATGCCATTAATTTGGGGTAGAAAATTGATTATGGTGGATCCATGAAAAGAATGTTAAAGGTCACTAAAAGGAATATATTGGAAAGATATGGGAGGGGTCTCAATGTATGATGTTAAATAAAAAAGCAGAATAAAAATTATAATATATACCATGATCTCAAAGATGTAAAATAGATAATCATATATGAAGAGAGCACATGTATTCTATGTGTTGTCTCTTCTCATCTTTAAAATGGTAGTAATAATTATAACTACTCATAGAGTTAGACTGAGATCATAGAAAGTGCTTAATAAACATTAGCTGCTATTATTAGTAGCAGTGGTAATAGTAGCAGTGATAGTAATAGATAGCAATAGTATTAAGGCTATGCAACAGATGCAGACCTTGAGCTCAGGAGTGAAAAACACTCAGAAGGCCTGTGAAGGGAGTTATTGAGACCACATCTTTGGATACTTAAGAGAATATCCAACTGTCTTTTCTTGATTAGACATTTACCTTCCTGGAGACAAGAATTGCTTGAATAATTCCTTATGAGCCCTTTTAAGTGTGTCAAAGAGCTCATTGCATCTTTTTCTCCCAGATGACATATATAATACATTCCATAACTCAGACTAGGTCTCAGCATCATGGTGTATAGCCAACTATTCCATTGCCGTCCTCTTCTTTTTTTTTTTTAGCTTTTCAATTTTTTTATTATAGTAAAATTTACGTAGCACGAAATTTAATTTACCATTGACCATGTCACCAATATTAAGTGTATAGCTCAGTGGTATTAAATATATTCATATTATTGTGCCACCATCATCATTATCCATCTCCAAAACTCTTTTCATCATTTCAAACTGAAACTCAATATCTGTTAAACCATAACTCCCTATATCCCTCTCCCCTAGCCCCATCCCTTGGCAACCACCATTCTACTTTCTGTCTCTATGACTTTGACTACTCTAAGTTCCCCATATGAGTGGAATGATACAGTGTTTGTCCTTTTGTAATGCTTATTTCCCTTAGCATAATGCCTTCAAGCTCATTCATGTTTATAGCATATGTCAGAATTTCTTTCCTTTTAAAGATTGAATCATATTGTAAGTAAGTGGAATATTTTTTTATGTATCCATTCATCCATTGATGGACACTTAGGTTGCTTCCACATTTTAACGGTTGTGATTAATGCTGCTATGAACATGGTGCACAAATATCTCTTCAAGACCTGCTTTCAAACCACTGCCTCATTTTAAAACTAGGGTATACTTAGACCCAGGGAAGTCACATAAATTTCTCAGAGGTCTCAGTAAATGCAAACACAAAATGCCAGTATTACACTTCTGGAACATGACTTGTGTGTGAGGTACCCCTTGTAAAGAAAATAACAATCCTAGTGAAACACGCTACCCCCACGAGTGCCTTAGTATAAGGGCAAAATATTAGAAACCTAACATATTGAAAGAGGATCATTTTATCAAATCAGTCCACAGACATATGATTTATAAGGTAATATATCATCATCATCATTTTCCCTATAAAGCTCATAAGAGTTTTCAAGTTGCTTTTACACACATTAATACGCAGCTACTAGTGAGGCAGGTAGGTAAAGCAGATAATAGTAGCCCCATTTTACAGAAGATACTGAGCCTCAGAGAGTCTAAAAGCTTAAGGACAGCAAGTGACAAGACTGAACTAAACACCTTGTCCATTACCCTTCCCTCAGGCATGATTTCTTCCCTCAAGCCCCATCTTCTTCATTCCAGTGTACCCTATATGTGTCCATCAGTGCATTTCTCGCCTCGACTATACTATCGTGGACATGTTGTGTCTAAGACTGGCTTCTCTCATCATGTCATCTCACCCCTGCTCCCAAGTACAAAGGGTACAGCACATAGTAGGTTCTTAGTGAACGTCTGATGAAGAAAGGCATGCAAATGCTCAGGGCAGATGCTGATACCTCTACTGAGCTGAGACACACAGAAAAACATTACCACTCTCACAGTATCTTGACAGACTGGGGCTGGCGCTGTCCACTGTCCCAAGTTATCACACTGAACTATGTCAGCTCCTCTCAGCACGAAACCTTCAGCACAGCGGAAGCTACAGTTGGTGTCATACTGAAACGCTCTCAAGGATGAAGAGCAATCCATGCTTCCGTGAACAGGACTCTCCAGTGGCCTACATGAAATGGCTAAGTGGAAGAGGCATCTTTTAAAGCTGGGTAATGAAGGTCCAGGTTCTTCCTCAGAAAAAATTCCTGGATGCTACACCTGTCCTATCCACGTTGTCAATTTATTCGGAACCCTAAATCCTTCATTTTCCAAAAGCGAGACTGCCTGGAACACCTTCCCATGCCCCTCGTTGCCTGACTCCCTTTCACCTGCCCTTCAGGTCTTGGCGTAGACTGATCTTTCCTTAGGAAGCCCTCCCCTCTCACCTTAACTAAGGGTAGGGGCTCCTGCAATGGGCTCCCACAGCCTCTGTTCTTGTGCTCTTCATACATGATTGTCGTTCTTCCCCATTATACCATGGTCTCCTCGAGGTTGGGCTCAGTCATTCACAGTTTTATTCCAGAGCTGAGCGGGGTGTTTTGTACATTGAAAGCACTCGTTAAATATTGACATGATCTGTAAAAATGAATCTGGAAAGAGTATGTATAGGAAAATGCTGGACTTACAGGGAAAAAAGGCTGGACTAATAGCTTATTGTTGACACTGTTACCTAATCCTATAAAATGATTCTGGCCGGGCTTTGTCTCTAGAACACAGGATGTCATCCTAATCAGACTTCAATTGCCAAGTGAGTGCAGCCAAAGTGAGTTCCTGAGCACAATGAAGCCCTGAGTGACCTCAGTTCTGTTAAAGATTGGTTTCCTCATGTTCCTCCTTGAAAAAGCATTTCATCTCCAGGCTAACCCCGAGGGTTTTCAGAGTGTAAAGACCACCTCTTTGCTCTGGGCTTTGACCTCTAGTTTTTACAGAATCAAGGCATTTAAGAACCAAAATTCCAGCTTAGTACAGTGGCTTGTGCCTGTAATCCCAGCCCTTTGGGAGGCTGATGTGGGTGGATCACTTGAAATCAGGAGTTTGAGACCAGCCTGGCCAAACATGGTGAAACCCTAGTCTCTATTACAAATGCAAAACTTAGCCCGTAATCCCAGCTACTCGGAAAGCTGAGGCAGGAGAATCGCTTGAACCTGGGAGACAGAGGTTGCAGTGAGCTGAGATCATGCCACTGTAATTCAGCCTGGGCAACAGAGTGAGACTCTATCTTTTAAAAAAAAAAAAAATCCTCTAGTGCTTTTCTCTTATCTTATAGGCAAGAAAAGTAAGGTTTAGAAGTGTTAAGTGACTTCCCTAAAGTCTCATAGCTAGATAGTAGCAGGGTTGAGCTGTTGTCTAGGTCTGGGAATTCACTAATCCATCTTAAATTTCCTATTCTCCTATTACCACTGTCTGCCTTATAAACTGAGGGTGGAAACAATTGCACAGAATTCGGTTTGGTGGTATTGTGCAATTGCCTGGGATTGTATCACACACTCTTTTTCAGTGCAGTGTTCCTTTCTTTGTTTCTTTGTCAAAGACTACCCTCAAAGACTACATGGGGAATCACTCTCATTAGCCACTTTAGCCACTGCCCCCAACTCCCTCTCAAGTATAGGACATGGTCCTATACCTCAGATATGTCAGTAGAGCAGAAGCTCTATGCTGGGTACTTTATACATGCTATTTAATTGTATGCTTTTTATGTATTTAATCCTCACAAGCACCTTGGAATTCTTAGCTCCATTTCACAGATGAGAAAACCATGGTTCCTGGAGGTTTACCAGCTTGCTCCAGTGCAAGAACTCAGAGGAGATCACCCTGGCACTAAGAGCCCTTGGCGTCATGGACAAAATGGAAGTTGCTAACAAAAAATCCTACCCTCACAGGTTGGCAACGGTGCAGACCACTGTCCAGAGCCAATGCAGTGGAGCATGTCCAAGCCCCTCACTCTGTAGCCAGGTTGGCACTCAAATTTACAGCTGGAGCCATATGCAAAAGCAGCAAGTGGATGAACACAGTCCATGGTTCCTTCACTGGGGGCTTCCAGGTGCTGACACTGCATAACTGGAGAGAATAACCAAGGATAAAGAGAAAGGTACTGAGGAAGGAGAAAGCCACAGATGGAGAGTAATAGGGGAACCACCTCTGAAATGGAGGTGAAGCTAGCAAGACGTAAAGGTCAAGAGACCCTAATGATGTTTGTCCAGACTTGGGTTACCAGTTCCCAGGGTGACCCAAGTCTGTTAGAAACAAAGATTCCTCCAAGCTGTATTCTTAATGTCCTCTCTTCCCTATACTTCTATAAACCTGTCCCAATCGGTCTTCTAGTGTCCATTTATAGATGTAGAGGCTACCCTTTCTGATCTTATGTGGAAATTATGAATGAGGTCATTCTGAAACTGCCTGTCGGTTGTGAGTTTTGTGAAAGAAAGGAATTTTTTTCTTTTCTCATCTCAGATACACCCAATCTAGCTAAATGGTGGGTAGAAAGAGAATTAAATTTTGGCAATGCAGGCCAGCTTCTCCATAAGCTTGTCAGTTTCATCTTATGTGCTAAGTAAGGACTGGATGTAATGGATATGATCTATCTCAACTACCTGAAACTCACCTTTACACACTGGGGGTGGGGCTGTCCATTTCCCCAAGGCTGTGCATTGTACCACTTCTGGTCCAACTAATGCAAATCCCTCTTCACAACCAAAGCTGCAGCTAGACTGATGCTGGAATTCTTTTGCAGAATGAAGGCAGGTCATGTTTCCTCGTTCAGGAATCTTCAGGGGTGGACACTGGACAGCTAAAAACAGCCACAAATAATAGTGTGAGTCCTTGGACAACTTTTGTCCAGCACCTTGGAAGCCTTCAAATTCTACAGCAGTTACACCTTCCCAAAGTGGCAGGCAGGGTGATGCACTAGAATGGTTAAACAGTATTTTCAATAGCTGTTTGGAAAGATCCAAACACCCTCATTTAGAGAAGTTCAAACACCCTCATTTTTCATTTAGAGAAGTTAGGTAAAATGATCAAATTCATAAAACTTAACCTCTAAGTCCTCATCATTGTACTCTGTTACTTTATAATTAACAAAGGAAAAGGGGGTCCCTTTGTAATGTTTTTGCCTGCGAAGCAACAATTAAACTGACTAAATCACTGTACCCATAAAACAATCCCATGAAAATTGAGATTAGTATTACTCTGGTTGACAGTTAACAGGGAAAACCAGAATTTTCCATCTAACATAATGGCCATTATTTCTCACATTTTTAAATAGAGAAAGCTCATTCCATCCTCTTCTCCCTGAACATTCTAATTGTCAGTGAGGATGAAAAGAATAAGGTCTACATACCTAAACACTGGGGGGGCTTATTTGTCCATGTTCCGGAAGCCAAGCATTCCAGCTTGCTGGGCCCATTTACTTGGTACCCTTCTGTGCAGTGGAAGCTGCACTGTGAGTTATAAGAGAAGTTTCCCAGAGGGTGGCTGCAGTTCATGAGCACGTGCTGAGGGAGCTCAGGTTCTCCACACTCTCTCACTGCAGGAGACAAAATGGTGATTTTTATTTTCAGTGTAAAACTAACAGCAATGTCAGGTTTGCTGAAAGCTGTAACTATTTTTGTAACCCTCTGAACTCTAACTTTCTAAACATCTAACCCAAGCTATCCATCTCTATTTGGTCTCTTTGTATTGGCAGCATCTTGGGAAATAGTCATTCTTTCACAGGTTTTTATTTCAAACAAGTAAAATTAGCATGAAAGTGTTCTGTTGGTTTTGCTTCCTTTTCCTCTTCCTTTCCCTTTTCTTTTTTGAAATGTATGAGTCAATGTTTTCTCCCAAGAATAAAATGTTTTAACCTAGCGAACTTGTCTAGGGATAGTGACTGGAGGAGACAGATGACAGGGAGGCGGGGGTTGCTATCCTGCTCTCACTGGAGAGCCTTCAACATGATTTATTTACTTCTTGGCATCATCTCTAGCATAAAACCAAAATAATATCAACAAAATAGAAGCCTCACCATATTCACATTCTGGCCCATAGAATCCACGGTAACAGGAGCAGGTGTAATTCCCGATGGTCTCAAGGCACTCTCCCTGTTTGCTGCAGGACGTGTCCTGGCAGGAGGCTGCATAGATATGGAGGATCAGAGTCATGGACATTCACAAATGTGAAGAAAGGCTGAATTCCCATTTGACCACAGACTTATCCCCTCTCAAGTAGGACCGAGCTAGCCAGACAAACAGAGAACCACGGTGTCTTCTAGAAAGCCAACCTGTTCCCTGTGAAAAGCATTGTAGGGGCCAGCTGGAGTATTACATGGCTCCCATTTCATACTGTGTTTAGTGTTTCCTAAGGAGGGTATTGCTGTGTGTGGACACAGAGGGACAAACAGAGCCACCGACAGATGTGTGGACAGAGAAACTCTATGTGGTACAAAATAGGCTGTGGTTTTCAAAACAAGCATTATTTTATTATGGAAGCTCCAGTGTCACACGTTACAACATGGAGGCAGGGAACCAGACATGGGGCATGGGGTCACACAGGTATGATCTGAATCCTGGCTCTGCTGCCTACTTGCAGCAAATCTGACTGTGGTCAAATGAGAAGTAACCTTAGGCAAGTTAATTCTCTGAGCTCAGCTTGTCTGGTGTTAGGGCCCAAATCTTTTCACCTTTCATTGGCTTCAAATCTATGGCCAGAATCATACAGTAGAGAAGCAGAGAAGCCAAAGGAGATGTTTAAGACCTACTCATGGTAAAAGGATGAACAATTTTATGAGGTGATGTTTCACAAGTTTAAATACACCAGACCAAGATAATGCCAACCATGGCTGATCTGCCACATCCTCCTCACCAAGACAGTGCCACTTTGGTGAAAAAATAGAGAAGGGCCAGGGTGTCATTTCTGCAAGAAAGTGTTTGAGGATATATGCAATTGGCAAGAATTAGAATTGATACTTTGAAAGCACTGAGCATGTCTTTATTAATGAGGTCATTGCTGGGGGCAAGGTCTGTGGTTGAACTGTTTTCTGGTAGTTATTTCCTCTGCCTTAAGCCCTGTCCACATGCTGGTTCACTTGGAAGTATAGTACAAAAGCATATCCATGTGTCATGTAAATGTGCTGTGCTAGATGATCTCGATGTTTCCTCTCAATTCTGATATACTGAAATTCTATAAACCGTGCAAGGTTCTGTAGGAAGAAGTTCCTGTGGCAGGCAGTGAATTTGGTGAAGCTGTGCAGAGACACTGGGAAGGGTTCAAATAAAGAGAAGATGAGGGAGGCAATAGCAGCTACATAGATACAGGTTTGGTCCATATCCTATTCACCTTGCTCCCTGACCCTAACCCCACCAATGCCTTAATGCCTTATGGTAGCAACACCTGCCTGCCCTATGTTCTTGGAGAATACAGATGTTTCCCCAAGTATATCTTCCTTGGGATCTCAGAACTCTAGGGAAAAAAAGAGACAATGTTCTTCCTTCTATCTCATTTCAGGGTTTCCTGAATAGACAGGTTAGCAATTTGTTGGTTCCTTTGGATCTCCAAGGAGAAGACAGTTTATTCACGATGACTCAATTAATTAATCTTTTTTGATAGCCTGCTCTGAGGTCTAATAAATCCTGAAATGTGGAGAATTATTCAACAATCAAACTTAATTTCTTATTACAGTATACATATCTATTTCTCATCTCCCACGAATAATTGATGCTTCTCTATATCCTTTACATCTTAGATGGCAAAATGACAATCAATGGTAGTGGCTGCCTGGAGTACTACTTTGGTGGAGATAAAACTCATCTGTGTTCAGGTGAAGTTGTATTACTTAGTGATGTCTACCATTATTGTGGGTTAGAGGAGTGGCATCATTTATGACAATAATTTTCAATCTCTTTTCTATCTTGCAATTTTTTTGGTAAGATTATTGAGGAAGACTCTTGCGGAAATGTGTCTTGAAGGTTGGGTGAGAAGGGGAAGTAGTGGCATATGAAACAACTAGTGGCAGTCAAGGTAATTGGATAAGAGATAATTCTAGGGAGGCATAGCCCAGGAAGGGTAGAGAGCTGACTGCGAGAGCAGTAGGATAAGCTAATATCCTGATAATGTCCATCCTGGTCCATGAATATATGGTTATTTACTTATAAATGCATTATTTATAAAATAGATCTGATTATATGACAATGCATGAATGGATATGTTTTCCCTCAGCTAGGAGGCTTGGGGAGAAGAGGGAAAATGTAGAAGGCTTACTTTATGCTATGTATTCTGTACCATCCATGTACTGTTGAGGGCTGCTTCTCAGGGAGAGGTGTTTAAAATCTAAAGAATTCAGAATATGTATGGCAGATGATTTAGCAAAGAAGCTTCAGAGTACTTAGAACCTTCCTGCTCAGGGCAGTCCATACCATCCTTAGGCACAGTGTTCATGTGCTATGAAGGACAGGACAGGCCCCTCTAGACAGGGAAGCAACATCAGAAAGAAGGAATCAGCTCTTAACACTAGGCTCATGACTAGAGGGAGACCAAGCTTTCGTGAATGTCTGCTTACTCTGGAACTGGGAAAGTTGAGAATTAAAATATACTCAAAGTATTTCACCTTCAATTACTTCTTCCCATTTCCTGCCCACCCCCCACCACTACTCTTCCCACCAAAGTTCAGTGGATCTAAAGATATATTGTTGAAGAGAAACTAAAGCATTTACAATCCTTAGTTATAGTCTCAAATTGTCTCATAAAAATGTAGAGCAAAGAATGTGGTAGTTTATATGTCTAAAAAACAAATTTTGGAATCAACATGAATTTGAAACTGGCTCCACCATCAACTAGCTTAGAACTTTGGGCAGATTACTTAATAGCTCTGAGCCTTTCCCTCATCAGCAAAATAAGAGTAATAGAAAAACCTGATTGATGGAGTTGTCATGAGGACTAAAGGTGACTAAGATTAAATGAACAAGTGGCACATGAACTAAATAAACTGATAACACAATGCCTAGAGCATATTGACATTCAGTAGGTATTAGTCACAGCTGTGTCACCTAGGGGAGGGGCTAAATTTTCTTCCAGTTTATACTCTCTGTTATACAAAGCAAGGGATGAACAAAAGCTCTAGACCTAAAATTTGGGAGACTGGTTTCTGGTCCTGACTTTGCTTCTGTCCTGCTCCACGGCCTTGAGAAACTGAAACCTCGTGAGTGTCCTTTTCATCAGTTGTAAGATGAGGCGAGTGAGCCGGATGATATAACAATTTCCCTCTAGTTTTAAGTAGCCAGTTTTCTCTAATTCTGATCTTATATTCTTCAAGGTGCTCAATAAAGCTGATTGACTAACAGTTTACCCCTTGATTTCAGGTCCTGCATTTGTACCTTTGTGTTGACTCGGTGGTTACATTAGCCAACCAGAGAAGGCGTTTTCTTTTTAAACAGAAACGTTTCAAAGTAGAGAAGGCCCTACCTGTATAACACAATGCGCGCTTTTTCTTCGAGCAATGCTCATCATTCCACTTGCCAGGGGCTGACGGACTCTTGATGTAGATCTCCACGCAGTCCTCGTTGTTCCTTTTGTTGTTAGGCTCATTAACAGCCCAGTTCTCAGCCTGCTCAGTGAGAGCCTTTTTGGTTCCCACCCAGATCCACGTCTTATTGCTCTTTCGGATCCCAATCCAGTAATAGGAGCTGTAGTATGGTAGGACCTCATTGAGGTAAGCAATTTCATTTTTATTCTGGATGGCCACTAAGTCTGTGTAGCGATTCTGGCAATATTTACGGGAAATATTCCATGAGTATGCTTTTGTGCTGTAATGATAAGTCCACGCTGCCACTTCTTTCTGGTTTGTTAGTTCTATAGTAAAGGAGAGTGAGCGCCAGGTTAGCAACACTTACCAAAAGGAGGTGATCCCAAGTATGCTTCTGCATAGTCAGATGAGTTTCCAACCAGAAGATGAACACCCAAAGCTCGTTTATATCTAATGTAGTTGTTTGAACGAAAAGGGGGCGGTTTCCACCTTTCAGTTAAAAGTGTACGTGAAGTCACAGGAAAATATCATCTTCTAAATATCCTTGATGTTAAAGATTTGGAATCATAAGATATCAGAGTTGGGAGGTACCCTGGAAGTCATCTAATTCACTCCTCTTTTTTTTTTAAATAAAAGAAGGAGACATATTAAGTCATTTGCCCAAGCTAAGATTAAATGACTTATAAAATGTCTTAAGGGCAGACTGTACCTCTTCACGTGGAAAATAATATGCTTTATGATCTGGAGTCTACCAGTTGGTTCAGCCTCATTGCCCACCATATTTCAAAACAGAATTCCTACTTCCTTGAATTTGCACATGCTCTTCCCACTGTCCTGGCTGTCCTCTCCTCTTATGTCTGGTAGACTTTACGCCCCCTATTCTCCGTGGCTTTCCCAGGTGGACCCTGTGTTCTTTCCTCCAGGCAGCACCTCATCCCTGTCTGCATTGCCCTCATTGTCATGTGTGGTAATGTCTGTTTCTTTGATACAGTCTACATCTGCCAGGTTGTAAATCGCTGATGGTGTTTTCTTTTTAGCTTTGGATCTTTAGCACAGAGCCTAGAGTTTAGCACTTAATAGGCCTTCAATTAATACTTGTTGAATGAGTGAAACACAGCAGGTTTGTGACAGAGCCAAGGTGGGAAATCAGATATCCTGATCTGCAATCTTATACTCATTCCATTTCTCTTGGCTATTTCTCTTTCATTAACCTCTACTTTCTCCATGTCTGCATATTCACTTATTAAGACAGGGCTCAGAACAGCCCTTCTCTACAAGTGTTTGCAATACCAAATGAAATAAAGAATGTGTCCTTCAAAAGTATAAAGGTACTACGGTACTGCTATCATAGCCTGTGGGAGTTCACCCAGGGCAGAAGAGGTCAGTTCCCACATGAAGAGGTGTACAAAGCAAGCAATCAGGTCTGGAAATGGGCTTCTTTCCTGTTTATTTAAAGGCTTGTTTCTACTCAACTCTCTCCTCTGCTGCCTGCATGAGGATTAGTCACACTTGTACCTCCCTTGCTGACATTTCCAGGGCACTGTTTTGCCTTAAAGACTTTATTCAGATATAGCCAGGGCTGCATTATGACTTTCATAGACTTTAGGCAACTTTGCCTATGTAGGCTTTTTCCTCCATGCTAACATATTCAGAATTCTATTTTGCAACTACACTGGTAAGAAGATGAATATATCACTATATATTAAAACATTTTTTTGACTTCAAAGAAAATAATTATAAAAGAAATTCAAACATGTTTGTGGGTCCCTAAAAATTTTGTGGGTGTCCACTGTGCCTAATGGATAAATTGGTCCCGGATATATCATTTTAAGTTCTTTCCTATGCACTTTCTATCAATATTACAGTGTTGGGTACATTTTTCTTCCAGTAATCTGGACTTGGACAGTTTTCCCATGCCTCACACCAACTAGATACAGTACTTGAAGTTCTTGCACATAGCTCTGGGCTGTACCCTAATTACTTAGGGCTAAGTGAAAAGTTAGCATAAAGTTTACCAGAGATCAGGGCACTGAAGCAAAGGAGCTGGACAATTCCAAGGACCACTCTCAGGGATCTCTGGTACAAGATGGCTTTTTGGCAGCTGGCCTGAAACAAGAAGAAAATACTTTCTTTTAGGATCCATATGCCACCAACGTGGCCCAAAATAATTCTAGTTTAATAATCATTTGGCTGAAGTACAACCGTGCCAATTTTCACTGCACGGGTGGTTCAAGCCCTCTGCTTCCTTCCTGCTTCTCATTGCCCTGATTCTAAGTTCTACCCTGGATCAACACTGTAGCAAGGCTGGTGACAGAGTTCATTTCTTCATTCATTCAACAAATATTTGTTGAGTACTTTGCACCACCAATATTTTTATTTGAAGATACATTTTAACGTGTATGGAAGAAAGCTAAACACATGAATATGGCTGTCATTATTATTATAAAACTGATCTTTTTAAGAAGTGATATGTCATACCCAAGAATAATAGGAAGTCACATGACAACTTCCTGATCCACATAAATATTGTCTAACCTATACTTGGAAGTGCAGAACATCAACTAATTGTGTTATGCTATGCCATCTATTTTGTATTATTGATCTATGTTTTATCTTCTTGCATTTTCATTTCTACATACATCTACAATACTGTTCAATGTTTAACATACATATGTATGTATATATTTAATATTTCTTGATATATGCAGTAAACTTATTCCCCTTGAATCTATAGTAACTATTGTTTCTCATGAACCCTCTTCTGTTGGGTTTTCATCAAATCTATGAACATTTTAAAAATGTTTTTGGGGCCAGGCGCTATGGCTCACACCTCTAATCCCACACTTTGGAAGGCTGAAGCAGGCAGATCACGAGGTCAGGAGTTCGAGACCAGCCTGGCCAACATAATGAAGCCCTGTCTCTACTGAAAATAAAAATAAAATTGTCTGGGTATGGTGGCGCATGCCTGTAGTCCCAGCTGCTTGAGAGACTGAGGCAAAAGAATCGCTTGAACCCAAGAGGCAGAGGTTGCAGTGAACGGAGATGGCACCACTGCACTCCAGCCTGGGCAACAGTGCGAGACTGTCTCAAAAAAAAAAAAAAATGTTTTTGGATAACTAAGTTCTAGTGATGCTCATCTTGTCCAACTTCTTCATGTTGTATATGAAAATACTGAAGCTTGGAACATCTAATTAACATATTCAGAATGACAGTAACAGAGCCTGACTTTGAAATAAGAGCTCTTTCCACTTTACCTTTTTTTTTCTTCTTACATTCACTAACCTCCAGGCTTCTAAATCCATGCTGCATTGCTGTTGTGAATGATAGAGCGTGCGACATCACCAAGCCTAGCTGCTACATCGGTTCCCCTCCAAAGCCACTCCAACACTACCACCAATATGAAAACAGTGCATTTGCTATGCATTTGTAGCTTTGTCACTATTCTAGCCAGACTGCTACCGAAAACCTCTCCTGTATAGAAATTGCAGATTGCCACAGACCAAAATGTGGCAATCTGGTATGGGGTTATGTGTGTGTTTGTATGTCATGCCCCAGAATGGATGATGTAGGGTGCATGGGATGGTATGGGGTTGTGTGCGTGTTCATATGTCACATCCCAGTGATGAATGATGTAGGGTGCATTGGATGGTGTGGAGTTGTATGTGGGTTTGTGTATCACACCCCAGTGATGCATGATGACAGTGTGCATGGGACAGTGTGGGGTTGTGTATGTTCATCTGTCACATCATGGTGATGGAAGACGTAGGGTGCATGGGATGGTATGGAGAGATTGTGTGTGTGTGTGTGTGTGTGTGTGTGTGTGAGATGACCCAGTGATGGATGATGTAGGGTGCATGGGACAGTGTGGGGTCGTATATGTTCATGTGTCACATCCTGGTGATGGACGATGTAGGGTACATGGGACGGTGTGGAGTTGTGTGTGTGTTCTTTTGTCATGCCCCAGTAATGGATGATGTAGAGTTCATGGGACAGTATGGAAGGGTATGTGTCTGTGTGTGTGTGTGTGTGTGTGTGTGTGTGTGTGTGTGTGTGTGTGTGATGCCCCAGTGACGGATGATGTAGGGTGCATGGGATGGTGTGGGGTTGTGTGTATGTTCATATGTCACATCCCAGTGATGGATGATGTAGGGTGCAAGGGATGGTATGGAGTGTGTGTGTGCATGTGTTCATGCACTATTAACTACAGCCTGACCAGATACCAGGGAGAACTGAGCGCAAACCAGTTGATGTGTCCCAGAGAGTGGGGTTATCATAAGCCTAGAACTTTTCTTCTAGGAGCTTCTGAATATTAGCTGTGATAAGTAGGCATACTTTGTGTTTTTATAAGCTGTTAATCTCTTCAGGACCTATGATTAAACACTGAGAGTATCATAACATTATGATTTATGGTGCTGTTTATTTGCACAGGAAGTAGAGTGATAGATAATCCCTTAGTGCGAACTTAATGCTGCTACTTTCTCCGAATTGTGCTGTGTCACAAGCTGTTCTTACTACCACATTTCAAAATGCACTGTTCCAAATGCTGAAGCAAAAATCTTCAACCCAGGATAAGGCTGACTTCCCAAGGGCTTCACAAGCAAAGAGAGTGTTAATTAAATCTATATTCAGATTCTCAACTTTCACATATATACTCTCCTAAAAGCAATCTGCCTAAAATACACCTTTCTCCCACTTTACAGGAAAAAAATTATACCTTTCACTAATCTCTTATTTATTCTAGGGCTTTACCCTTGGATATAAATACATTCATATGATAGAGATGATTCAAAATATTGGTATAGGTATTAAGAATTGAATGCTTTAAATGATATTGCAAGAAATCATTTTTCATGTCTGGTGATTTCCACTTATTTCCTTTCATCAGCTTTGAGGGAGCACCCGATTGTCAGCTTTGACTAAATTTTGATAGTAAATCGCTGTATAATTTGGGGCACATAACTTGGAAGGACTTCAAGGAATGGAGACATTGCTATAATAAAACTTCTAATTCAATTTACTTATTCATATGAACAAAGTTTCTCCATGTTTAAATCCTTGAAAATGAAATATAAGAATAATATTGATGCTGAAAATGTCTAATTTTGTTGATAAATAATATTCATTCATGGATAAATGAACAAATAGGGAGAAAGCACCTCCTGTCTTAGAGATGATTTTTCAATAGCAATTTAAATATAAAGATTTAAGTTACTTATCAAAACTCATAGTATATTTACCTTAGTTTATTTAAGTGTGTACTAAAAGTAGTTGTCAGGCTAACTCAATCAGAAAGAAAAACATTTTAACACATAGAGACTTATGGTTTTAGAAAATTAAAATTTTATATTACATTTTTATTTTGCAAAGAAATATAATCAAGAAGATACTTTAAGCTAAAATGTATTGTCTTCGGTCAAAATACTGTGGAAGTAGGGTAGAAATAAGTATTAAATGAGAGAAAGTGAATAATATAAAATTTATTATTATTAAGAGCTTGCTTGTGGTCTTTTAAGGAATGAGGATTGCAGATGATGCTAATAATTTATTCCCTCAGAAAAACGTTAAGAAATTATGTAACAATTTTATTTTTAAAGCCTAATTTTTGTAATACATTAGAAAATCCAATCTTTTTTTGCTTTTAAAATTTAGGATAAAAAATGTTTAGCTTTCCATTTCAAAAGATGTAAGAGGTAACATAGTGTTCCAGGATATTTTTGGAGTTATAGGAACAAAAATATTTCTGCTGAAGAGCACAACTCTGCAGGCTTCATAAAGGGAGCCCCGTGCTTGCCTTTGAACTTGTGCTCTGTTTCCACTCAGGCAGATTGGAGGAGGAGTGCAGCAATGTTCAAGTTAATGGTACTTTTCCTGGGGAAGTGGTTTTCTACCTGCACAGAGCATCTCTAGGGGTTTCTCTGGCTTTGGGCCCAGCTCACAAGGGTGTGTGGGGGAGTGAGTAGGTGAGGCTCTGGCCTCCCATTACAGTGGTCAACTCTACCCACCGTTTCCCATTTTGACTTGTTTGTTTAAACTTTTAAATAAGATTTGGTTTAAACAAAGTTTCCAAAAAGAGATGTTTTCCATTTTAACCTGTTTGTTTGTTTAAACTTTTAAATAAGATTTAAGGAAAATTTCCTCACCAACTCTACCAAACGAGACAAAACAGAGAAAGTGAGAGAGAGAGCAAGATAACTGGTTTTAAACACTTTAAGGTTTTAGAGGACTGGTACAGTGCTTTTGATGAAGGCATATAACATCTAACGAAAATGCAAGTCAATGTGCATCCCTGCTTTAAGCTGACATACTTTTCTATTTCTTTACATCACCAAATACTAAGAGTCACCTCTTACAGGTTATTTAAGAGTGGTAGGAAACCATAAAGGTCACTTCCAAGCCAACTCAGCATTTATCTGGTGTTCTGCAGTAGGTCTCTCAGACCATGAATGCCTAAGAGGGGGAAGCCACCACCCCCCACCACTGAGACTCAATGGGTATAAATGATTTGCCCAAGCTTGCTCACCTGAATGTGCATAGGGTTAACCCAGTAATTCTTATTCTTCCAGGGCTTATGAATTTTGAAAATCTGATAAAAGTCCTGGTCAGACTTCTTCAAAACAAATGCATACTTGCAGTATTTTAAATAATCTCAGATGGTTCATGACCTACTAAGTCTGTCCTTGTTTAATGGAGCCCAAGTTCAAATCTCTGTGTTAACTGTAAGAATTTTGTGTGGAAGTATGGAGAATGGATGATGCTTTCAAAATCTTCTTTGAATAACAATTTTCCTCTGAAACCTGCTTGGGGGTGGGCAAGCCTCACACCTGCTCCTACTCTGCATTATAGTCTTCAAGATGCTGCTAGATGTAGGATGCTAAAGAGTTAAGGACTCTGTCCTGTGTTACTAAGCAAGTTAAGTGCTAAAACAAGAGGAAATTTATTCCTCTCTAGAAGCATGCACACGCT
Organism: Cheracebus regulus; assembly: GCA_963574635.1. NCBI lineage: Eukaryota > Metazoa > Chordata > Mammalia > Primates > Pitheciidae > Cheracebus > Cheracebus regulus. Next base: position 82,193 of record CAUYQU010099527.1, read on the forward strand.
CTGCTGGTCCGTAATGTTCCCTGGAAGCCTGGTTCAACTGGAAGTTGCTGGGAAGGAGTCCGAGACTAGGTCATTAGAATAACATCCTGTGCCTGTGTAAGCCTTCATTAAGCACCATGATTATCTTTAATTTTACTTTTTAAAGAAGTAGGCTGGGTACAGTGGCTCATGCCTATAATCCCAGAGCTTTGGGAGGCCGAGGTGGGCAGATCATTTGGTCAGGAGTTCGAGACCAGCCTGGCCAATGTGGTAAAACCTTGTCTCTACTTAAAATACAAAAATTAGCCAGGTATGGTGGTGCATGTCTTTAGTCCCAGCTACTTGGGAGGCTGAGGCAGGAGAATTGCTTGAACCCAGGAGGCGGAGGTTGCAGTGAGCCGAGATTGCGCCACTGAACTCCAGCCTTGGCAACAGAGTAAGACTCTTTCTCAAAAAAAATTAAAAAACAAAAAAACTATTAATGATTATAATGATTGCAGGGTGAAGAGAGAATCAGAGAGAAAGTGGAAGCAGCAAATGTATTGCCTTAACCTAACTTTTCATAGAAGGAGATACCAGAGGCTAGTAGGTGTCCCATGGCTTGCCATGTTCCAGGTGGCTTACAAAGTTAGCAAGAATAGTGCCACAGCAAGGGGATCCTGTTCTCCTTGCCTACATTGTAGACCACAGCTTTGTGCTTTTAGAAAGGCAGAATCAATGTCCCTCCCTTGACCCTTTGTCCTCCTGCCCACATCTGCCTGATTTCTCTCCTTCCTCTACAGCTAAACTTTAACTTCCTCGCCTCCCTTTTACTCTCCAGCCCACTGCCCCACACGCTATCAAAGTGTTCCTACAAACTTCTTTGCTGACATCCTTATTACCAAACCAAATGAAGACTTTCCACTCTTATCTTCTTTGACCTTTCTGTAGCATAAATACCGCTAAGTACTTCTTTTTGCCTAAAATGCTTCCCCTAGCTCTTCTGTTGTTCTTATGCTCTAATGTTTGAGAAACTTTCTGAGTCTTCCTCTGAATCTACCTCAATCCTCTGCCTTCCCTTGCAGAGGTAAGTGTTTCTCTAGGTTCCCACCTCCATGACCCTATTCTCTTCTCATTCTTCTGCTTTATTGGGCTTCCTATGGTCATCTGTTTCCAATGTCCTCTAATCAGCATCTCCATTTCTGAATATTCTCTTGAGCAGGAGGTCCACAACTTAAATGCACAACAAACATGTGAGCATAGAGCTGGAAGAAGCTATTGACAGAAGCTTCTCAAGGTCGAGGACTGTGACTTACTCAGGTCTAAATCCCCAGTCATGGATGGGCAGCACATACTCCATGTTTAATAAACATTCTATGGATAAATGGATGAATGAATAATGGCAGAGGAATAAAAGTAAGATAAAAATATACTAAATAGGGAAATTTGGGGAAATACATGGTAATTATAACAGAGTACATTATTTTTACAGTAGTGATAATACCTAATTGAACAAATAAATAAAATGGTGAAAACGAACACAATTCTAGTCCTCATAAAATGCACATCCTATTGGTAGAGATGACAATGAAACAAACACAAATAACTACACAACAGTACTAAACAAACATGAAAAATATTAATAGAATATAGCCATAAGTGCTAGGTAGAGAATGAAAGTTATGTGATAGAATGACTGTGCCACTGTGTTGGTCAGGAATGTCAGGGAAGACCTCTTTAATGAGATAATGCTTAAGTGGAGAGAAGAATGGCCACAAGAAACCAGCGAGTGAGAAGCAGGAGGAAGAGCATTAAAGGAAGAAGAAAAAGCTATTTCAAAGTCCTTAAAGTGGAAGCAAAGTGCAGTGTGTTCGAAGAACATGAAGACATTAGTGTGGCCAGAATGGAATGAGCAATGGAGAGAAAAATATGAGATGGGGGTAGTGACTGATCACTTTGGGCTTTGGGATCCAAAACAAGGGATGAGATTTTATTCTAAGTGCAATAATAAGCCAACGGAGGTGGAGTATGGTGACTCATGCCTGTAATCCCAGCACTTTGTGAGGCCAAGACAGGCAGATCACTTGAGGTCAGGAGTTCAAGACCAGCCTGGCCAAAATGGCGAAACACCATCTCCACTAAAAATACAAAAATTAGTTAGGCGTGGTGGTGCATGCCTGTAATCCCAGCTACTCAGGAGGCTGAGACAGGAGAATTGCTTAAACAGAGGTTGCCGTAAGTTAAGATGGCATTACTGCACTCCAGCCTGTTGAAGGTTGGGAGGTCCTAGAGGTTAATTGGAAAGGTAGTTTGAGACCAGATCTTGTGGGTCACAAATACCAGTTGGCAGAATGGATCTAATTTCAGGGTTCTGAACAGAGAAGCACCATGAACACATGCACTTAATGATGGTGTGATTTTTGCGTGGGGCTGGGAGACAGGGTCTTGCTCTGTCACCGAGGCTGAAGTGCAATAGCATGATCTCGGTTCACTGAAACCTCCACCTCCTGGGCTTAAGTGATCCTCCCACCTCAGCCTCCTGAGTAGCTGGGACTACAGGCATGCACCACCACACCCAGCTAATTTTTTGTATAGATAAGTTCTCACTATATTGCCCAGGCTGGACTGGAGCTCCTGGGCTCAAGTAATCCTCCTTCCTCCTTTGTTGGCTCCCAAAATACTGAGAGATTTTGGTATGAAAGTGGTGTGATTTTTTTAAAATTAGAATCTGGGAGATTGAACTGCAAAAGAGGTTATTTCAGTGGTCCCAGTGGGAGTTAAAGAGGAACTGGTCTGGTCTGGCATCAATGGGAATGCAAATGGGGGAGGTAAATATGAGAGTCGTTGAGGATGCAGAACTATACAACTTGTTGGTAGCAAAGCCCAGATGTTACAAGCTGTTACAGCCCATACATTAGTCCCCTTATGTTTCTGGATGGTGGTGGTGGTAATGAGGTGGGACAGATATTAGTAGCCCAGCTTAAGGGTGAGAAAGAAAATACAGTGAGAAAAGGGGTTGTCTCTAAGCCAAAGAGCAAATTATGAATGTAGACAGAAAGGGAACTGGGATATCAACACTTAGAATCAAAGCATATACTTAATTTAGACTACTAATTGCCATTATTTTGAGTGAAATATTAGCATTTAAAATAAAGCACCACACTTAAATTTTTTTAAAAAATGTCTGTTGGGTCAGAGATTAGTTATATCTACAAATAGAAAGGATTTGCTCTGTATTTGACTTCATAAAGTTTCTGATTTGCTTTTCAGAGAGATTAGACATCTAGAAGACAATATAATGAATGCCATTTATAAAACCACGTGTGTGCCTACTCTTGAGGGTTAGGTCCAGTGTTTTTTCTAAGCACAGCTTTTTATGTAGTAAGTCATTTTGATTCTTGAGAATCTGATTAATAAGCTTCTACTTAAAGATCTCTGAAGATGCACATTCTAAGAGCTGGTGGCCACCCCAGGAAAGTCTGAACTATTTTAGTTGCATTTTGAAAAACAAGTAATGAAAAGAAGAGAAAGGACTGGAAGCCACAGAGCTAAAATGGTTAAAAAGGTATAAACGGAAGAAAATCCAGAGCTGCTCCTTAGCCCACTAAAACTTTTTTTTTTTTTTTTTTTTTTTTTGGGATGAGTCTTGCTCTGTTGCCCAGGCTGGAGTGCAGCAGAACTTACACAGGTAGTGCGAGGTTTCTGAATCTTTGGGGTCAAATGTGCTCAGAGGAAAAGGAAGAAGTCTTGTCTTTGAAATACTAAAAACAATTTCAGTGCTGGAGTCTTAGCACTTCATTGTAGAGCTTAAGCCTAGTTTGAAGGTGCCAACTGAGGGGCTTCTAAACACAAAACCCGGAGGCAATAGAGAAGGGTTCTTACCCTGGGATTCACATGGAGGTCTGAGACCCTCCTGTGGTTGTCTCTAAAGGCTGGTGTTTATGTGAGTGTTTTCACTTTCATCTGGGAAAGACAAATTGTAACTTTCATCAGAATCTCAAAGAACTCTATGATCCAATAAGTTTATATCTTTGAAATAGAGGAGGATGCCAAGGAAAGTAGAAGGGAGAGAGGAAGAACTGCTCATTCATTTAGGTTGACCAGTTCAGAAGTATGACATGCAAAAAGATAAGACAAAAGTAATCTATATCCTTATGTCATTGTGGTTCAAACTTAGGACAGGCTCAAACTCCTTCCTCTTCTCTTTATCATACTCTTATTCCTGTTTTTCCCAACACAGAAGCCCACATTACAAGTATTTGAAAAGTGTACTATAATAAAGCAAAAAAGTAGGACAAATTAGGTTTAAGCAGTACTTTTTCTGGAGTCCTACAGAAAGGTACTCAAAAACAGAGAACTATCTGGTTCCTTCATAGCCACAGACTGCAGGATTTTGAACCCTGGGACTATATGGGATACACTTGAAAAGTTTGGGGAAAAATTAGAAGTAGTCTAACCATGTGCATCTTATCTAGGATAACAGTGCTGAGTTCAAAATGCCTAGCTATCCTTGGATCTTCCCTGAATCCTAAACCCCATTATTCCTAAGAATTTTCTTTTTCTTGTAACAATAATGGCTAACATTTACTAATCACTGACTATTTGCTAGGCTCAGATCTGGATGCTTTTCAGCAAAATCTTATTCAATCCTCACAATGAAACTATAGAGTATTATTACTGTTTCCATTTTATAGAAGAAACTGAGTCATTTACAAGATTGAGACTTAGGGCAGAATTGGAAACTATGTGGATATTCCAGATCAGTCCCAGAAGATTCATAGGCTCACAGAAAGAATTGGGAAGGATGGGGATGAGAAACTGTTCAATCACAAGCTTGACCCAGGGCACTTGCCCAGTCTTCCATTTATCTCAGAGAGAAGTACAATCTTGAAAAATGGGGTAACATGTTCACCACAGTCTATTCTCAGAGGGCCCCTGTAAATTCTAGTGAAAGGAACTGCAGCTGTGGAGCCAGAGGACAGGACCCAGATCCCAACATCATGTAGCCTAACAGTGCACCCTAGATAAAACACTTAGCCTCTGTAAGCCACAATGCTTTATTTGTAAAATGGAAATAGCAACTTTAACTCACAAGGAAGGGTCAAAGTGGACAGCAAGTTTAAAAGTACTCACAAAATCTATTAGGCAATTCAACATAAAACTCCATGGCTATTGCTATTCCTCACTTTGTGAACCTTTACCTGTCTGACTTAGCCCCAAACCACTACAACTCACTTCAGCGACTTCCCATGCAGACAAAAAGTAAACTCACCATCTCCTCTGTGACTCTGCTGGTTTTCTGCCTTCTGCCCAACCCAGACTTCTTATAGACTCACTGCCTCCCCTCAGTGTCAGGCTGTTTAGAAAAACAACTTCCTATTCATTTTCCAGAAATTCACCACAGCCCTTCCCATGAAGTTAGAATGTTGATAAGGCAAGAGTAATGTTGGCAGCTTAGAAATAGTGGTTGCCAAGAGGCAAGAGGTCACCCCCTTCCATGGGAGATGGTCTGGAGACAGGGGCAAAGTGAATCACTCCTGGACACCCCAGACTGAACAATGCGGGAACAGTACTCACACAAAGATTTCCTTTGATTATGATATAAGCCCCAATTTAAAGTTGTACATTTGGAAAACATACTTTGTATTAATCATAATGTGATTTTCCAGTGTACATTTTCCAGTTATTGTGAAATGTCGGTGAATGTTTGCTATTCCAGCAGGCTTCTAAGGGAAAGGAGCAAAAATAGTAGCAAAAAAAAAAATTAGATAGAAAAGGAAAAAGCCACTAACGATTTTCTGGCACTTGGGGAAGTTTATTGGTAAAATTCAGAATGACGTATTAAATAGACATAGGTCATTTGAAAGGAATTCTGTTTCTTATATCAGAAATTTTAAAAAAGGTATAAAAATAGATACCTTTTTATTTTCTTCTTCCCATGGAGTATATAGGACCAAAAAGCTGTTGGCTTAGTGATTAAGACTTGGGCTGTGCTGTTAAACTGCCCGAGACCCATCCTGGCTCCACCTCTGGCTATTCACTGGGCAAATTACTTAAACTCTCTGTGTTTCAGTTTCCTCAACTGTGAAACAGAATAATAGAACTCACCTCACCAGGTTGTTGTAGGATTAAATGAGTTAATATGTAGAGAGTGCTTGAAATAACACTTGGCCCACCACTTATGCCCAACAAATGTTAACACTTATTATTACTTTTCAGATTGATCTCAGACAGCAAAATCAAGTGTCAAGTATTTAATATCAAGTCAGAAAGCTGTAAGTCCAATTTATACTCTTGGAATTCTATTGTGCAGTAGTAGCTATTATTCTTCATTCACTTCATGATGGTTACGGCTTGTAAATACGCATCTCATGGCCAAATTTACAATGGAATGAAATAGAAACATTGGAAGAAAGTCTAAAGGTAAAGATGAATTAGGGTGTAGGAGGCTGCATTTGCACTTTGCAATTTGGGATCAAGAAGAAGAAATTAATTATATAGTAGAAGTAGAAAACATGGTGAAGGAGGTGCAGATGAAGCATGAAGGAATGACTGTAGGAGAATGAGGGAAGCTTAGAGAGAGGAAATAATGAGGAACTTCTTGGAAGCATGATGCAGGAGTTTAGAGTCCAGACCCTAGAGTCAGACTGCCTGGCTCCACCACCTACCAGCTGTGTTGGGCAAGTTACTAATCTCCCTATGACTCAGTTTCCTCATTGATATGGTTTGGCTGTGTCCCCACCCAAATCTCATCTTGAATTGTAGCTCCCATAATTCCCACAGGTTGTGAGAGGGGACCAGTAGGAGATAATTGAATCATGGGGATGGTTTCCCCCATACTGTTCTCATGATAATGAATAAGTCTCACAAGATCTGATGGTATTATAAGGGGAAACCCCTTTCATTTGGTCCTCATTTCTGTCTTCCCTGCTGCCATGTAAGATGTGTCTTTTGCTTTCTGCCACGATTGTGAGGCCTCCCCAGCCACGTAGAACTGTGAGTCTAGTACACCTCCTTTTATTTTTAAATGAATTACGCAGTCTCTGGTATGTCTATATCAGCAGTGTAAGAATGGACTAATACACTCAGCGATGTGAATAGTAAAGATAATAATCACCAAACATGTAGACATGTAAAGACAATTAAATGAATTTAAAGTGTTTGGAATAATACCTAGCATGCTGTAAGTGTAAATAAGTGTTGGCTCTTATTTTATAAGACTTGCCTCCATATCTTTCTGTTATTTCTTTTACTCACCAGCCCTTCTTTTTGGCATTGCCTCATGTTTTTATATATATATATATATATATATATATATATATATATATATACATATACATATATATATGTCTCTTGTCAATATATATATATATCTGTATGTATATATACACACATATATTCTCAGATGGGGATGAGGAAGGATATTAGACTAATAGGTTATTTTTCTTTATTTTTTTGAGACAGGGTCTCATTCTGTGGCCCAGGCTGGAGTGCAGTGGCATAATTACTACTTACTGCAGCCTTGACCTCCTGGGCTCAAGCAATTCTCCCACCTCAGCCTCCTGAGTAGCTGGGACTACAGGTGTATGCCATCACTGGCTAATTTTTTTAAAAACTCTCTAGAGATCGAGTCTCACTATACTTCCCAGACTGTTCTTGAAGTCCTGGGCTTAAGTGATCCTTTCACCTCAACCTCCCAAAATGTTGGGATTATAGGCATGAGCCACCATGCCCAGTCTGATAGATTCTTATTGATAATCAGTTTGATATGAATAAGTTCTATTGGTAATGTGTTTTTAAGTTTGATGTTGTTAAATTTAGTGAGTATAAGGAAAGCATAAAAAGATTCCTATGAAGGTGACATTAGCAAGATGGTGGAGGAGGAGATGTCAGCCTTATGCCCCCACAAAAAGCAAATATAGACAGCTATACCCAAACCAAAATAGACCTCATGGGGGTGGGGAATTGGAGAGTGGGGCTCAAGAGCCCATTAAAGAATTTGGAACAATATAATGGAGAAAAACAAAGAGAATACCCACATAGGAGAATCACTGGTGAGACTGGCATGCCTGAGACACCAGGAGATAGTGAAAAATAAAGAAAGTTGTAGGCTATTGGTGTCAGTCATGTGGTAAGAGCCACTGAGGCTCCTTGTGGCCTGCTCTGCAGAGGACACTGGCATCTTTTGGCACTAAGGTAACCAACAGCCATTCCCATAGCAGGATACTAGAAAGGGAGACACAATTGTACCACCCCCCAAACCCCCCATTAAGAAGTAGCTATTGTTGTCCTGCCCCAGAACCGGGGCCAGGGTTGCCACCTCTCACAACTCTATATGTGCCCCTGATTCCCAAAAGCTGTGGCTGCTCTGCAAGTATTCACACTCTGGACTGTGGCTTTGTGGCTGCAGTGTACCTACTCATGTCTCAGATACTGGAGTCACTGCTGTTGTGAACTAGATCTCACCCTGGGACCCTGAACCAAGTTCTCTCTGTGAGAATCTTTGCTCCAGATACCAGTTCAGACAGCATAGAAAGCTAACCTGTATTCTCAACTCCAGAGCTGCTGTAGTAATGTGCACACCTGTGCTTCAGACTCTGGTTCTGAGGCTGTACTACACACACCCATACCTCCAACACCAGAGCCACCACTATAGTGAGCTAGTGCACACCCTGGGTCCCAGAGTCAAGATTTCTCTGTGCCTGTTTATGCTCCAGTCATCAGCTCAGCCACCAAGGAGATCCAGCTCACACCCTGGATCCTGGAGCCACTGTAGCTGTGCATATGCCTGTGGTAAAGTCCCTGGCTCCTCAGCTGTTTTACAAGTACCTGCACTTTACACAACATTATCAATGTGATAGTAAGTGTGCCTCTGCCTTGGGCATTGGTGCCATTGCTGCCATTGAATCTGGTGCTGTGGTCCCTCCAGGCATGCCCATGCTTCACCTTGGCTCTTGGCCACTCCATAGGCACTATTTATTGGACACCATTGACACCATCACCATGAACAGGCCTGTAAATTAGATCTAGTTCCAAGAGGGATATCATCATAACTTCCCAGGTGTGGGGGAAAAAAAGAGAGATGGAGGACTTGTCATTACCGAAAACCTCAACAGCCTCATTGCCACTGTAGATACCCACAGTGTTGGGCTCTAAGAATCCCTGTAGTCTTCACCAACACCAACCTCAGCTGACAGATATGCATGGAGAGCACACAGCTTTGTCCCCACCGAAGTCAGAACTTTTGCATCCAAACCAGCCAGCATCCTCGCATTCTCCCACATAAGAAGGTATTTCTCCACCAGTCAGCCCATGTAGCCTGAAATTGGGACAGATCCACCAGATGCTCAGATACCAGGGTAAGGAAGCAAGAAACACAAAAAAAAACAAATAAATATATCACCATCTAAAAAACCACAATAATTTTCTAGTAGCTGACCCAAAAGAAATGGAGTACTACAAATGGCCTGATAGAGGATTCAAAATAATAGTTTTTGAAGAAGCTCAATGACTTTGAAGAAAACACAGAAAAACAATTTGGTGAAATCAGAGAAACATAAATGGACAAAATAAGAAATGTAACAGAAAGATTGAAATCATAAAAAAATGGAGCTGAAAAATATAATGAATAAAGTGAGAAATGGAGAAGTCATCAATAGCAGACTTGATCAAGCAGAAGAAAGAATCTGTGAACTGAAGACAGATTATTGAAAATATGCAAGGAAAGGAGAAAAAAATAATGAAAAGAAATGATGAAAGCCTACAGGATTCATGGGACAGCATCAAGAGAGCTAACATTCATCTGGGCATGGTAGATCACACCTGTAATCCAAGCACTTTGGGAGACCAAGGTGGGTGGATCACCTGAGGTCAGGAGTCAAGACCAGCCTGGCCAACATGGTGAAACCCCATCTCTACTAAAAATACAAAAACAATTAGCCAGGCATGTTGACACATGCTTGTAATCCCAGCTACTGGGGAGTCTGAGGCAGCAGAATGTCTTGACCCTAGGAGGCGGAAGTTCCAGTGAGATGAGATCACACCACTGCACTCCAGCCTGGGTGAGAGAACAAAACTCTGTCTCAGAAAATGAAAACAAAAATTAAATTAAATTTTTAAAAAAACAGCTAACAATAACATTACAGCAGTTTAAGAAAGAGAAAATAGAAGAAAAAGGGGTCAGAAAGCAATTTAAAGAGTGCTAGCTAATGCAGGTGACGGGGGAATGGAGGCAGCAAACCACCATGGCATGTGTGTACCTGTGTAATGATCCTGCAAAATCTGCACATATACCCCAGAACTTAAAATATAATAATAATAATAATTAAGAACTACCATATGATACAATCCCAATACTGAGTATGTAGCCAAAAAAACTGAAATCGGTATGTCAAAGAAAAACTAAGCTCCCTTCTGTTTTGTGGCATTATTCCCAATAGCCAGGAAATAAAATGAATCCAAGTGTCTATCAGCGGAAAAACGGCTTTTTTAAAAAAGTGTTATATATACACAGTGAAATACTATTCGGCCTTTAAAAAGGAGGAAATCCTGTCATTTGTGACAACATGGATGAATCTGAAGGGCATTATGTTAAATAAAATAAACCAGGCATAGAGAAACAAATATATGGAATCAAAAAACACTGAACTCATAGAAGCAGAAAGTTGAATGCTGTTTACCAAGGACTGGAGATGAAGTGTGGGAACTGGAAAGATGTCTGTCAAAGAATACAAAATCTCAGTTAGGAAGAGTAAGTTCAGGAGCTCTATTATACCACGTGGTGACTATAGTTAATAACAATGTATTATATACAGATGATTCCTGACTTAAAATGTTTCAACTTATGAATTTTTACTTTATGATGGTGCAAAAGCCATGTTGATTCAGTATAGTCTTTGATTTATGATGGGGATGTGTTTGGATAAACCCACTGTAAATTGGAAATATCATAAGTTGAAAGTGCACTTTCAACTTTAGTTATTTTCAGCTTACATTGGGTTTATACAGATGTAACACCGTTGTAAGTTGAGGAGCATCTGTACTTGAAAATTGCTAAAAGAATAGATGGTAAATGTTCTCATCACACACACAAAAAAATGATAATAATGTGAGGTCATTGATATGTTAATTAGCTTAATTTAGCCATTTTGCAAAAGTATAGATATATCAAAACATTATATTTTATACCATAAATATATATAATTTTATGTCAATTACAGTTAAATTCATACATACACACATACCCATCAAAAATAAAGAAAAATGAAAATGGAAAAGAAGAATCTCTAGGAATATGAATGAGAAGAAAAAACTATTTGAATTTATTTAAAAGCTATTCAGGCTTAATACCATATTCTCATATGGCTATACTCTGTGTAGAAAATTTGGGTTGTCCCTAAAAATGGGATATAACTCCAATATAATTTAATTAGTAGTGTTATATATCTGCTTTGTATATATTTTTTTAACTCTTCGGATTATACCATAAATTCCCAGAGGGCAGGGATCCTTTATATTAACCTTCCGCCTCCTGAAGTATCTAACAGAGGGCAGAGAGACACTCAGCAAATACTTGTTGGTTCATTGGTTAGATTGAGAACCCCAGGTGGACACAATGAAAGTTTTCCCTCCCATGTTCCTCTCTGAGTTCTGTTTGTTTCATTATGCTGGTGCATTCAAATATGCAAGAAATGGCTAAATCCCTTTGAGACTCCTGGGAGTGTGCTAGCACTAGGGAGTCACTCATGACTATAACTCTCATGAAGCCCACAGTTTTGTCAGGGGCCAGATATTAGATTAAAATCATACAAATAAATTCAGGAAGAAAAGAATGTGGTACAGTGAAAGGCATGACATGAATTGGAAGACTCTTTTAAGAGAATGATTTTGGAGCTGAGGTCTAAGTTGGGAGAACTTTCTAGACCAGTCAAGGTTTGGAGCAAACAGTATGGGAGCCTAGAGAGAGCCATGGTGGCTTTCGGACAGGAAGAGAGTTAGGGAGGGCCTTGGCTATGCCAGGTCTACATTAAAATTGTTTTCACATGTGCTGTCTGTCATTGGATCAAATGAGAGACAATTATTTCTTCAGGAAAATTCTACCTGCAAAGCTGGTTCCTCCACTCAGAGAAGACTAGGGAACTTTCTACATAATATAGGAAGATTATAGGAAGACAAGTTACAATTTTAAAAAAAAAAGAACTTACAGGTTTTTTTCTTTATTGTTAATATACGTTTATTCTGAGAAAAAAATACATTGAAAGGTCAGAAAAGCACAAAAAATTGCTCATAATACTGTAGCCAAAGAATCTAAATCACATTGTACATTGTTTTAAAATGTGCTTTTTAATATTCAATGATATATCATAAACCTTTTTGAGGTTTTAAAATATATTTCTGTTCTAGTTAAACTAGAAAACTGCCAAATATATAAGTAAATATACATATAGCTATACATATGGAGATACAGATATACATATAGATAGAGATACAACATAATGATGAGGAATGAAGATAAATTCAACCTCCCCACAGCTTGAATGTCTTTAACAAAACTTCCCAGAGATATGGAACACTTCTGGCCCCTTTGCCTGAAGTGTCTGTCCCTTCCCTAATGTTCTCTCCCCTTGTCATGGACAAAGATGTTAATTTTCCCCATACAGCTTTAGAAAGATATCTTATACAAATTTCATGAGCTCGTGACTCTTCCTGCTGAAATGCCATTTGAATTGGCCTGTGGTGTTAAGCTCAAGCATTTCTCTTCTTTATCTTTGCTCTCCAGTTTTCGAAAGGGAAGGAAAGGCAAGGAAATAAGTTAGCTTAACAGAAGTCCCAAATGGTAAACATGAACTTTCAAAAAACCGTGTTTCTCTATAACCTTATATAGAAATAGGATTCTCAGGAAACACCATACATTTCCATATTTATACCCACTTAGCCCCTCATTTTTTCATCCTATACATTTTTATGAGGTCCTGCTCTGTGCTATTTTCTAAACTATGCTCTGATAACACAAAGATGAATAAGACACAGTCCTTGTCCTGAAGGAGCCTGAATACCTGTGGAGAAGTAGGCATTTAAACAGATAATTATATACAATGTCAAGGAGTCAATAAACACCGTCTTGTAAGAGACCCACTGAGAGGCCATCTGACAGCCTGATGGTAGGGGTGGAGAGATGGCCGGAAAGGGTGTTGGAGGAGAAACCCTTGAGTTGAGTGAAATAACTTGGATTCTTTGGTGCAAACTCAGTGGTTAGACATGCACACAAGGAAAATGCTCTAAAATCAACAAATTAGGAAGTGGTTTTTCTCACTGACAAAATTTTACCCTTCCAAAAGCATACTGTGTCTGGGTCCTCTGATCACCAAAAGGCTGTTATAACCACAGAAGGGTTATCACCCATGCAAGAATACTAGAAACATAGTTACATGGGTGATCTATTTATAAATGAACACCATGATAGATTATTTAAAAGTCACTGAGAAAAGGAAGCAGAGATATTGTTATGTTTATGAGCTGCCATTATTCTTGGGCCAGTCCCTGGCTAAGCATTTAAAAAGCTGTATCTTATTTAATACTCACAACAACATCATGAGGTAGGTTCCATCTGTACAACTGGTCCATCTGCTTAGACAGTATTTTGTCTCCATTTTACTTAAAACGTTGGAGGGTTAACTGTTTGGCTCAAGATGGCACAGATGATAAGTGAAAGAAATGAGATTCAAATTTAAATGCACCCCAAATAATACTATATTAAAATATGGGATTTTTCATTACTCATTTAAAACTGCTCTTTTTGTTAAGAGAAGAGGCTCTTCAGATCCCTTTCCCTTAGTTTTCTGGTGAGTTCTACATTAGAAATCTCTACTAATTAACAATGAATTAAAAGCAAGACTATATCAAGCCACTTCTTGTATCTGTGTCAAGACACATAAATCAGATTAAGTCTGCTTGAGTCAAAATCACCTTGTTCACACAGGGAAGATCTGGTCAGTTTTCTGGGCAGTATATTTTTTTGGGGTGGGGACAAAGTCTCACTCTGCCACCCAGGCTGGAATGCAATGGCTAGATCTTGACTCACTGCAACCTCCACCTCCTGGGTTCAAGCAATTCTCATGCCTCAACCTCCTGAGTAGCTGTGACTATACGTGGGGAATATATTTTTGATCTGGAAATGTGAGACAAACATGAAAATGCTTCAATTCATAAGAAGAAAAGCCTAGGTTGAATGGGACGTAGAACTGGCTAATTTCTGAGTCCCCCATAACTGAATTAAACATTTTGGGGTTCAGAACTTCCTGAAACCTTCCTGATTAACTTGCCCTACTCTTTCCCATGATCAAGGGCAATAAAAGATTAAATAGCTAATAATATTTGTTTTCTTTTGATGCATTCAGGGGAATGTTACCCCCAATAATGATTATGCCAGGTCTCTGCAATCGTTCATTCTTTAGAGATACATCTCTGAAATTACAAATAGATATTAAATTTATTAAAACATGCATTAAAATTTTTCATTGAAACATTTATTCAACTTTAAAAATACTAATTAAACATTCAGAGGCACATCCCATGGCTCATAAAAGTGTTTCTCCAGTTAAACTTTTTGCTTAAAAATACTCATAATGAATAAAAGACCTAAACATAAGACCCCAAACCATAGCTTTTAGAAGAAAACATAGGAGGAAAGTTGGAAAGCTCATTAACATTGGACTTGGCAATGGTTTTTTGGATATGACCCCAAAAGTTGAGGCTGCAAAAGCAAAAATGAATAAATGGAATAACATCAAACTAAAAGGTTTCTGGACAGCAAAAGAAGCAATCAACAAAATGGAAAAACAGCTAACAGATTGGGAGAAAATATTTGAAAATCAGTTATCTGATAAGTGGTTGATATTCAAAATACAACTCAATGGCAGAAAAGGAAATAACCTAATTTTAAAATGGGCAAAGGACCTGAATAGAGATTTATCCAAAGAAGACATAAAAATGGGGTCAGGGTGATAGCTCATACCTATAATCCCAACACTTTGGGAGGCCAAGGTGGGTGGATCACTTGAGGCCAGGAGTTTGAGAATAGTCCGGCCAACATGGAGAAACCCTGGCTCTACTGAAAGTACAAAAATTAGCCCGGTGTGGTTTTGTGCTCCTATAGTCTCAGCTACTGGGGAGGCTGAGGTGTGAGAATCACTTGAACAGGGAGGCAGAGGTTGCAGTGAGCCAAGATCATGCCACTGCACTCCAGCCTGGGGGACAGAGTGAGACTCTGTTTCAAAAAAAAAAAAAAAAAGGCCAACAGGTATATGAAAAGGTGCCAACATCACTAATCATCAGGAGAATGCAAATCAAAACCGCTAGAAGATATCACAGATGACTATTATCAAAAAGACAAGAGCCAACAAGTGTCAGCAAGTGTCTAGAGAAAAGCCAGTCCTTGTAGAGAAACTTTTGTTTAATTAAGGATTAAACAATTAATGAAATAAGACCTCTCAAACCAACAACCATCAATGTAACAGCAACATCAACCACCATTTATTCTTTCTTTTTCATAGGCCATTGTTCTAGGGCTTGGGACTTCACAAAAATGAGACTCAGTTTGCTGAGTCTGCATTAAAAACTGCCTCTAGGGTCTTTTAATCTAGTTGAAGATACAGGCCAAACACAAAGAAAGGAGGCATAACTCTAGGAGACAATGCATGCCCACACAGGTGAGAGCCACCAGAGTTCAGAGGAAGAGTGAGACACCCAAGCACAGAGAATAAAGGACACGAGGTACATCTCTTATGCTTTCTTCTTCAATCCCACAAATCTAGGTGAGGTCAGCTTCCCACTGCCTCCCATAAAGCTGTGGATCTTCCTAGACAGTTATACCATTCCTCCCTCTCTCCCTCTTCCTATCCCTCCCTCCCTCCCGTCCTTTCTTTCTTTCTTTTCTTGTTTTTTTTTTGTTTTGTTTTGTTTTTTGGTCAGGGTCTCACTCTGTCACCCAGGCTGGAATACAGTAGTGAGTGCAATCATAGCTCACTGCAGCCTTGACCTCCCAGGCTCTAGTGATCCTCCCACCTCAGCCTCCTGAATAGCTGGGACTATAGGCATGTGCCACCATGCCTGGGTAATTTTTGTATTTTTTTGTAATGATGCGGTCTCACTATGTTGCCCAGGCTGATCTTGAACTCCTGGGCTCATGTGATCCACATGCCTTGGTCTCCCAAAGTGTTGGGATTACAGGCATGAGCCACTGCACCCAACCTCAATTCTATTATTTCTCAACATGCTAATATTTGCTAGGCCTTAGGAATTGAACAACTTCATATTAGGTATAAAGGAATTGCAGGGGAGGAATGTATTCTACACTTTCTCCCACCACACACATATGCTACACATCCACTTTAAAACATATATCTGAAAAGAATATATAAGAAAGAAAGTATAATGAGTTTCTTATGAAGTTTGTGAATATGAATTTGTTCTTTTTTCTTTAATATTTGCCCCTATCATAGCTTCCTAGGAATTATATTTTCTGTGGTGTCCAAATTAGAAACAGATGCATAGGTATAAGTGCATGTAGGCAGCTGCATGCTCTGTAAAGACACCAAGGCTGGTGGCCTTTTGTCTGAGTGACAAGTACCCTGAGTGCCCACAATTTCCCCTGCCATGTTGGGCCTGAACAACAGTCTCCCTCTATGTATGGCAAGTTTATCAACTGCAGTTACTATGTGTTATTTTTATTTCTCTGGTTCTTAATAACAGTCAATTCAAGTTACATCAGAGTCGTATCTGAGATATTCGCTCCTTCTATAGAACACAGCAGTGCAGTGATGTTATCTGCCTATAACAACCACCACTGGCCAGGCGCGGTAGCTCAGGCCTGTAATCCCAGCCCTTTAGGAGGCGAGGCAAGTGGATCACCTGAGGTCAGGAGTTTGAGGCCAGCCTGGCCAACATGTGAAATCCCGTCTCTACTAAAAATATAAAAATTAGCCAGGCATGGTGGTGGACACCTGTGATCCCAGCTACTTTGGAGGCTGAGGCAAAAGAATCACTTAAACCCAGGAGGTGGAGGTTGCAGTGAGCTGAGATAGCATCATTGCACTCCCGCCTGGGCAATAAGAGTGAAACTCTGTCTCAAAAAAAATAAAAATAAAAAACAACCACTGCTTCTCCATTGTCTTAGTGGGACTGGCATTTAGCCCAGAGTTCATAAAATGTCTTCACATTAAAGAGCCATAAACTCATGTTTTCTTCCCATCACGTGCAAGGCGTGGATGTTATCCATTCATATTTTTTCATTTAATAACAAAAATATAATAGAACTTAAAAAATACTAGAGATTCTTTCAGTTAAATTTGGACATTTATTTTCGGGAATGACTTCCTGAGCAGTATCTCTGCTCTGAATTTGGGACTAAGACAAATCTCCCTGTACAGTTGACCCAGTGGGTTCTTATAGAGAGAATGCATATTCTCCAGGTATGAATAGAATTCAGGCAACTTTAATTGCATCTACTTCTGGCCACAGTGCCCCTGAATGAGTCCTACGAGTGAAAAAGTAGTTTTGAACAATGTTTCAAAGTTGACAAATCTGCTTAAAAGTTGTATTCTTTCCTTACAAATATCTTGGTTATCAAACTGGGTAATTTATTGAAATATATATAAACTCCAACTGTGCCATTAAACAATGGATTATAATAAAATAAGGAAACGGAAAAATAACCGCTGTATAAAGTCATTTAGCTGGAAGTAATCAAATCAAGTCCTTTTTTTTAATTCCTCAAATAATTCTATGATCCTAGCTCCTGATAAGAGGGAATTGTCTTACCAAAGGCATAATGGCTTCCTAGGGATTTGCTTTCCTTTCAACAATGAAGCGGGAGGAAAAGGTGTCATTGGGGATTTGAATTTAGGAGACTTGTTTGTACTTAAACTTGGCCTAATATGTATTCTCTAGAGCTTGTTGTTTTTCTTTTTGTTATTAAAATAAAACTTAAATTTTGTAACTCATCTGTCAACGTCATTCATAAAAACAAATTTTTACAAAAAATAGTCCTTTTCTAAAATGAAAATAGAAAAGTAATATTTCTCTTATAAAAGACTCAGACCAGAAAGACATATAGAAGAAAACAATCATCCAAAATAACCACTATTAACCTGTTGGTATGCTTTTTAAATTCATATATTCACAGGTAATTTTTTTAAAGAGTTTTTAAATTCATATATTCACAGATAATTTTTAACAAAAATTGGTTTAAGCTTTACTTTTATATTTTAGTTTAAGTCATGTATTAAAGACATATTTTATGTTAATAAAGATGTTTATATCATTCTTTGTAGAGGCTACATAACATTTCATTGTACAATGCACCATAATATATTCAAAATATCCCATATGGATGAAAATCTTTCTACGTATAAATTCTTGCTATCATACACAAAACTGCAAAACATTCTAATATATGTCTTTGCCTACATTTGTCCCATAATTTCTCTTGAAAAATTATTAGAAGTGAATTTACTAGACCAAAGTATATGTGCACTTGAAATGTTGACAGATATTATTTAATTATCCTTCAAATAAAGCATAAATTTAACCTCTTGCCAACAGTATATGATGGTGATCATTCCCTTACTCCTATTCCAACATTCAGCTTTGTCCACTTTAAGAAACCTGGCCAAGCTGGTAGAGAACAACAACAAATCTCATTTATCTAGCTTTAATTACTATGGAGCTTACCCAACATATAATGTTTGGGGAGTGACACAAAAGACTTAGGATACTGCATAAAGATGTCCTTGGATGTCACCTCTTGCCACTTTACAGCTTGAGGACTTTGGTGCAGTCCCTAGCAGTGAATCATGAAAGGTGGCAGGCTCAATAACGGTGAAAAATAAATGAAGGACTTCATTTAAACATAGTGTTATCATTTTTTCCAGAAATCACGCTTCTTGGTTTCACAAAAACGTGTACACAAATGTTTATAGCAGCTTTATTCATAATTGCCAAAACTTGGAAGCAACCAAAATTTCCTTAAGTGGGTGAATGGATAAACTGGTACATCCTGACAATGGAGTGTGACTCAGTGCTAAAAAGAAATAAGCAATCAAGCTATGAAAATAAGTGGAGGAAACTTAAATTCCTATTACTGAAAGTTAAAGAAGCCAATCTGAAAAGACTACATACTATACAATTCCAGCTATATGGCATTCTGGGAAAGGCAAAACTATGGAGACAGTAAAAATACTAATGATTGCCAAGTTATGCTGAATGGAGAAATGAACAGGTGTAGCACAGAGGATTTCTGGGGCAGTATGGTAGCATAATGGTGGATACACATCATTGTACATTTGTCCAAACCCATAAAATATGCAACACCAAGAGTAAACCCTAATGTCAACTATGGACTCTGAATTATAATGATGTGTCAATGTAGGTTGATCAATTGTAACAAATGTGTCAGTCTGGTAGGGGATGTTGATCATCGGGGAGGCTATGGATAAGTGGGGGCAGGGAATATATGTGAAATGTCTGTACTTTCTGCTTAATTTTGTTGTGAATTCAAACATGCTCTAAAAATAAAATCTATTAAAAATAAATAAATGAAAATATAGATGCCTAATACACAAACATTGACTGTTCCCTGGGTTTAATGGCTACTGCTTTTGTACTTGTTCACCTTCTATCTGCAGGACTGGTCAGTTGGCTTGTTTAGAAAATTAGGGTCTTTTCATAACCCTGTGTGCCAGAGATTGCACTGCTAGAAGCATGCTAAATTCAAAAAGAGGAATTCTAGTCTGGTAAATGTGAGTTTGAATAATAATAATTAAAAACTTAATATGTACTTTGGAGTAACACTTTGACAATCAAATATCTTGGTTATCAAAATGGGTCATTGATTGGAATACATATATACTCCAGCAGTGATATTAAACAATAGATTATAATATAATAAATATATGGAAATAGCAACTGTCTAAAGTCAGTAAGCTGGAAAAATCAATGAAGTCCAATTTTTTAATCCTCAAGTAATTATATGATCCTGGCTTCTGATAAGAAAGAATTGTCTCACTCAGAGGTTTAATAGCTTCCCTGAGGATTTAGTTAAGAGATAGTGGAGATCCTGCAATGACCCTAAATGAAACGTGACGTTATCCAAAGGGGAGATGGTTATTTCTTTCTGAATGAAATGGTCAGCTGGCACTACCTAAACGCCTTTTATGATTTATCCATTTCATCCAGGCTATATTACTCAGAACTTCAAGGTTTCAGTCATCTGCTTTTTTTGTGTGTTTTTTCTTTTTTTTGAGGCAGAGTCTCCCTCTGTCACCCAGGCTGGAGTGCAATGGCACAATCTCAGCTCGCTGCAAACTCCACATCCCAGACTCAAAAGATCCTCCTGCCTTAGCCTCCCAAGTAGCTGGGACTACAGGCATGCACAACCATGCCTGGCTAATATTTATATTTTTTGTCTAGATGGTGTTTTGCCATGTTGCCCAGGCTGGTCTCAAACTCCTGGACTCAAGTTATCCCCCTGCTTCAGCCTTCCAAAGTGCTGGGATTACAGGCATGAGCCACTGTATCTGGCCCTCAGTCATCTCTTTTTACAAATACTTAGGCTGTGTGGCCTTGGGGAAGTAGCTCGTCTTCTCTGAGTTTAATTTTCCCTATGTGGCCTATGTAAACAATAAAGAGATTGCATAGTGCACCATAAACAATTTGGATTTACCCCAGAGATGCAAAATTTATTCAACATTATTGGTAATACAATTATCTACATTTTAACAGACTAAAGATAATTTAAAATGTAATCTTTTCAATACACAGAGAAGTTCAATAAACTAACATTTATTTATTTAAAAATTATAATGATAGGGAACTGCTATAATATGCAAATAGTATCTACAGAGAAAACCTATAACAGGCATTATACTTAACGGTGAAACACTATAACTATTCCCAGTGAGATCAGTAACAAGGCAGGGTCTCGCTATTTCTATCTCTACGGAATATTGTACTAGATGTCCTAGATAAGATAATAAGGAAAAAAAGAAAACAAAAGATAAGGATTGGAGAGTAAGAAATAAAATTCTCTTTATTTGCAAATGATATCATTGGGTAGAAAACTTCGATGAATCTACAGAAAAATTACTAGAATAGTAAGAAAAGTTAAAAATGTGGCTCCTTTAACAACAATATATACGTTTAAGTTGCAGTTCTAAGCATCAACACACTTTTAAATATACTATTTTTATAAAAAGATTTTTATAGTACTATAAAAATTTCATATTTCTAGGAATAAATCTAACAAAATTATATGAAAAAAGATGTATAATATCTTTAGAGAAAAATTATAAAATTTTATTGAGAAGACACAAACAAATGGAAAAACATTCTATGCTTATGGATAGAAAGAATCAATATCATGAAAATGACCATACTGCTCAAAGTAATTCATAGATTCAGTGCTATCACCATCAAGCTACTACTGACTTTTTTCACAGAATTGGAAAAAAATCACCTTAAACTTCATACAGAACCAAAAAAGAGCCTGCATAGCCAAGACAATCCGAAGCAAAAAGAGCAAAGCTGGAGGCATCACACTACCTGACTTCAAACTATACTACAAGGCTATAGGAACCAAAACAGCATGGTACTGGTACCAAAACAGAGATATAGACCAATGGAACAGAACAGAGGCCTCAGAAGTAACAGCACACATCTACAACTGTCTGATCTTTGACAAACCTGACAAAAACAAGCAATGGGGAAAAGATTCCCTATTTAATAAATAGTGTTGGGAAAACTGGCTAGCCATATGCAGAAAGCTGAAACTGGATCCCTTCCTTACACCTTACACAAAAATTAACTCCAGATGGATTAAAGATTTTAATATAAGACCTAACACCATAAGAAACCTAGAAGAAAATCTAGGCAATACCATTCAAGACATAGGCATGGGTAAGGACTTCATAACTAAAACACCAAAAGCAATGGAAACAAAAGCCAAAATAGACAAATGGAATCTAATTAAACTTAAGAGTTTCTGCACAGCAAAAGAAACTCTCATCAGAGTGAACAGGCAACCTACAGAATGGAAGAAAAATTTTGCAATCTATCCATTTGACAAAGGGCTAATATCCAGAATCTACAAGGAGCTTAAACAAATTTACAAGATTAAAAAAACCCAATCAAAGAGTGGGCCAAGTATATGAACAGACACTTCTCAAAAGAAGACATTTATTCGGCCAACAAACATATGAAAATAAGCTTATCATCACTGGTCATTAGAGAAATGCAAATCAAAACCACAATGAGAAATCATCTCATGCCAGTTAGAATGGCAATCATTAAAAAGTCAGGAAACAACAGATGCTAGAGGGGATGTGGAGAAATAGGAACACTTTTACACTG